>JAFLJL010006505.1:0-12741 GCA_018398815.1 Conus ventricosus
CCGGGGACGGGATAGCCAAGAACCAATAAGCGGATCGAAGCGCACCACATTATGATCGTCTGTCTCCACAATCGCGGTGATCCCTGACACACTGGCCAGGTGTCAGCTCGCGTCCATGGAACCATACGATGTTCGCGGCTCACCCCCGCCTGATCTTGCATGTAGAGCCAGTCAAAAATAGCTCTATTGCAAAGTGAGGCGACTGCATGCGAGAATCTAAAACAAATTTTAAAAGTACTTACTAGGGCTCCGCTGAATAACGTAGACAAACGAATCACAATCCTGCGCCGAATTGGATGAAGATAAGTGATTGTTCGTTCATTTTCGTTGTCCTGAGCGTTGTGTATCTTGCCGAAGACGACCTAGAGGTCGAAACGCGTTGTGTTTTTTGTCTTGATTCGTTTGTCTTCGTTATTCGGCGGAGCCCTAATAAAATACTTTTGAAATCATTAAAAAATATTTTATAGTCCTTTAGGCTCAAGTGTGCTCATTCATTTATTTTTTAGGTCTACGCAGATTTATAACTACCTACGAACAGCAATCTTATTTTCTGCATTCATTGGCATACACGCGTACGCACGCTCACCCCTGCGCACTGGTTCGTACGTCCGCATGCACAGAAAACACGCACATTCGTACACACATATGCGCTCTCACACGCATACGCTTACAAACGTGCACACACAAGCTCGCGAACCTTACACACACACACTTACTGACTGAAACCATTTATTGTCAGATTAAGCGTAGGTTGTACTGACATTTTAAGCAAAATAAATAACCCAAATTCAGAGAAGGAAATGAAAATGAATAAATTGAAAAAATAAAAAAGACGCTGTCAATCTATTATTTTAGAGATGAGAAAATGGTAAAGAAATGGTTTACGATACTTTAATAGGCCAATGTCCAACATACAAATATTACTCTCTTCCTAACTCTCATACTCCTACTTACCCAATCCCGAGAATCCTTCTTACACCTTATTATATCCGTAGTAAAATAATAAGGAATGTCATCATTCTCTCTCTCTCTCTCTCATTTGGGCGAGTACTCAGGGGAAACACACACACACACACACACACACACAACACACACACACACACACACACACACGTACATACGCAGGCACGCGCGCGCGCACACACACACACACACACACACACACACACACACACACACACACACACACACGCACGCAGACTGTCACGGACAAAAAAATGAAACAACCTAACTTGGGGGAAACAACCTAACTTGGGGTGTCGCCAGCCAATTTGTTCGGACCTAAGTCCAAACTCAAACATTCTAGGCGTCAGAAAGACGGGCCCATAGGTCGGGTCCGGCCAATTAAGCTTAGTGGAGAGGTTTCGCCGAGACGGTCCGACCCACCCAGTCTGACTAAGCGGCTTTGACCGACGCCTCGATGTCTGCCCAGACGGACCTCAGTACCTGGGCCAGCCTTATCCGGCCAATTTGTGGAACCAACGTCATTGTTACTCGGACGTCGTGGTGCCTACCCAGACTCAGCTGGCCAATTTAGATTGACCAGTGTCCACCACTTAAGCCACACCGCGCCAGTGAAGTAGGGAAGGGGGGAAGGTAGTGTGTGGTGGGGGTGAAATCTAGCTAATCAATTAAATGACCAATTGACCACCACAGAGAGTAAGGCGTGTAGACGGGACTGTCATGATTGAACGTCCAATGGAATTAGAGGGAGACAACTTCGGGGATCAAGGGTAAAAATACTGACCAATGGTACTGGCCCTTGGACACGGGGTTAGAGCATAAAGGAATGTGTGAGTGAGAGAGAGAAAAGGAGGAAAACGAACAGACAGAGAGAGAGAGGGGGAGAAGTCTGGGAGAGTAGGCTCTCGCCTACAGGAAGAAGAGGAGGAGAACGAACAGAGACATAGAGATGAGGAGGTTTTAGGTGTAGTCTCTGCACGAGGGAAAAGGCAGAGAGATGAAGAGAGGAGAGAACGAGGGGAAGAACGAATAGAGAGAGAGAGGGAGAGAGAGGTTCTGAGTGGAGCTCTGCAGGAGAGAAGGGCAGAGAGAGAGAGAGATGAGGAGAGAAGAGAACCAAGTTGAGAGATTAGCATGAGATAGTCTGCAGAGGAAGGACTGAGGAGAGATGTGGAGAGAGAGAAAGAGTTGCTAATTTATGAAGAAGAAAAGAAAGAAAAGAAAAAAAAAGAAAAGAAAAGCAACCATGTCCATTTGATAAGAGCAGACTAGAAGAAGAGAGAGAGAGAGAGAGAGTGCAATGCGTTAATGCAGGAAGAAAGAAAGGAGAACAGATCGATGTTGAAAGTCACTGTTCTACCCTAACCGGGGGTTCGACCTCATACCTGGCAGCGTCACTTCGCCAAGCAGAACCACAGACCAACGCCAACAGTCTCACCTGACCAGGCGCCATCAGACCAACACCAGTGCCGGCAGTTGTGTCGTGTTGTGAAAGTGACAGTGAAAAGAAAAAGAAAAGAAAAGAAAAGACAGTGATTCGTGAATAGTTAAGATCACCTGGCCAGGTAAAGTAGAAATCTGTTTATACCCGGGTTAGTTAATGATGTTTCAGATAAATGATTTTGTGAAGTTCAAGGAAAGAGAGAATGTTTTATTTTGTTTGATTCTATATGCATTGATGTTTTTTTCTATGATCATGTATAGTAAATGTTATAGACTTTACTAGTGGTTTGATGTGACGAATGCATGATATATGAATGAGATTGTAAGCAAGCTGTGAGTGTGTTTGGGCTGTGCGCTAGTCCTTCCCCCACTGACATTACACCGAGGTTGACAATTTATTGGCGAGCCTGCCAGGATATTCTGGCCCATTTATTATAATTGTTCAACTTCTCAGAGAGGAAGCTGGGTGGGATTCAAGTATTGTAATCCTAAGACAAGGGGTTGTCTTACTGTATGTTCCCAAGATAGTAAAATACTAGGCTTGGCATTGCTTCCAAGATAGTTAATACTAGGCTTGGCATTTCAGCCCCAGAGTACTCATTTCGCACAGATTGCCTATAATTCGCTCTCATAGTTGGGTCAGGCGCTGGGCGTCTTATAAAAACTAATTACGTTGTCCCAAGCTAATATTATCATTCATAGGATTGTGCTATTACGTCACTCGTGTCGGTAACCACCAGTTTGGCTGTCGTAGTTATAAAATTTTGTTCAAAAAAAAAAAAAAAGAGATACAATGGCGGAAGAAAAGAACACCCCTATTGAACAACTCGTGAGCGTCGCTCGTGATCTAGGCTACTCAGGAGATGAGTTGCGTGCATTCGTGGAAAACCAACAAAAGATGGAAAGAGATGAACGCGCGGAAAGACGCCGTATCGCAGTCGAAATAGCAGAACGGGAAAAGGTTAGGGAAACGCAGGAAACAGAAAGAATAAGGGAAGCGCAGGAAACAGAAAGAATGAAGCAGGAAACAGAAAGAATAAAGCAAGCGCAGGAAACAGAAAGAATGAAGCAGGAAACAGAAAGGATTAAAGCTAGGGAAACGGCAGGAAACAGAAGACTAAAGGAAGCGCAGGAAACAGAAAGATAAAGGTTCAGTTAGAATTAGAGAAAGTGAGAATACAAAGGGAGACCACCGAGGATGGTAGTTCAGTTTCCAGTGACTCTGTGCGCAGCTATGCCCCCCGACCCAAGTTGCCAAAAATTCTCGGAAGGGACCGATTCGATTGATGCATACATCAGTCGTTTCGAAACGTTTGCGACCCGTCAGGGTTGGCCTCCAGAAGAGTGGGCAGTCATTTTTGTCGGCGCTATTGACGGTAAGGCATTGCAGATTTTCACTGCGTTACCAGCAGAACAACAGTCTGATTTTGGTGCTGTGAAGGAGTCTTTAATGAAGGGATTTGACCTCACAGAGGAAGGGTTCAGGAAGAAATTTCGTTCCGCTAAATTTCAAGCAGGGAGACGTACACTCAGTTTGGTGCCACGTTTGGGTCACTATTTTGAAAAGTGTTAGAGTTGAGTGGTACGAAGAAGGAGTTCGCTGAGTTGAAAGAGCTAGTTATGAAGAACAGATTTTGTCAGGTTGCGGCCCTGAGTTAACCATACATTTGAAAGAGAGACAGCCAGAGACAGCAGGGGAGTTGTTGAAGTTCGCAGAGGTGTATAGAGAGGGACGTTTGGGCACTAAGGTGCAGGAGAAACAGGTGCTAGGCACCGGGGAGAAGAATGCAAGGAGACTAGGGGAGTTTTCTGCAAAGTCTGCAAACCCAGTGGTGGGGCAGAAGGAAGGGCAAAGGGAAATTAGGTGTTTCATTTGTCACAAGAAGGGACATGTGGCGAGGGATTGCGCATGAGGTTCCAGAAGGCACAGCCTTGCAAGAGGTGGATAAGGGTCGTCAAGGGAAACGACCTGCAGTGGAACCAAAAGGGGTTCAGTCTGAAGAGGGTGGAGTGCAGCCTATGGCTAGCACTGGACAGCAGTCAGTGTCAGGATGGAGGGCACTAGCTGAGTGGTTCGTTACCAGTGGAAGAAGGGTGGATTGGCCAGCAGAGGGTGAAAGTGTTACGAGACACGGTTGTTCATGCGGGTAGTACGAACAACGCTGGTCGATAAAGGGGATTTGACAGGGCAAATCCAGACCTGTACTCTAATCGATGGCACTGTGAGGGTGTTTCCAGTTGCTAAGATAGAAGTACGTACCCCTTACTTCTCAGGCGATTTTGTCTGCTTTGGTGATGGAGAAACCCCTTCATGATTTGATCATTGGAAATATTCCGGGTTGCAAGGGATCCAGGGATCCTGAGTTGTTGACTGCTACAGGGGCAGCAGTTCAGACACGGAGCAAGAAGGAGGAAAAGGTTGTTAAACCGTTAGTTGTTCCAGGAAGGAAGTCAGGCATAGACGTGTCGCCTGATGAGTTTAGGGCAGCGCAGGAACAAGACCCTTCGCTCGTGAAGTCTTGGGAGTTGGCAAGAGGTGGAGAGAAACAGGAGGTTAGAGGAGGTGAGACAGAATTTCTTGTGAAAGGCGGGCTGTTGTACCGAGTGTTCACCAAGGGGAAGACAGGTAAGGGGGACCACTCAGTTAGAGGTACCAGCAGGTTATCGTGACACTGTCATGTCAGTGGGTCACGAGTCGCTCATGGCGAGTCATCTCGGCACCGGTAAAACGGCTGACCGAGTCTTTGATGATTTTCATTGGCCAGGAGCAATGGCAGACATAAAACGTTTTTTGCATGTCATGTGATGTGTGTCAAAGATCAGCCACAAGAGGGGTGAAGAGGAAGGCACCTCTTAAACATCCCCCTTTAATTGACACACCGTTCAGGAGAGTGGCTGTTGATTTGATTGGCCAATCTCGCCCTGTTCCAAAGGTGGGCACAGGTATGAGACATGCAAGGTTGCAAAGGAAAGGTTGCAGAAGGCTAGGGTCGGTCAGAAGAAGCAATATGACAGGAAGGTGAGGAAGCATTCCCTCAAGGCGGGAGATCAAGTCCTGGTACTGCTTCCCACGGGTCACAACAAGCTGCTGAGGCATTGGAAGGGACCATTCACCATCACTGAAAAGGTAGATCGGGATTACCGAATTGATGTGAATGGAAAACCAAAACTTTTCCATGCGAATTTTCTCCGCAAATATATTCAGCGTGAGACTCAGCACATAGGCGCAGCAGCAATCATTGTTGAGGTGAAGAGACCCAGCAGAAGAAGGGGAGATTTTGTTGCCTAAGTTTCCAGAAGAGTCATACAGGGATGTGTCACTGTATGAAGGGCTAGACAGTAGGAGTTCCTAGGTTTTGTTGTCGGAGGCGACACAAAGCAGCCAGAAAGGGGAAAGGTGGAGAAGATGATGAATTCAGAGAGACCAAAGACCAAAACAGAAGTCAGGAGTCTGCTAGGCTTTATTGGGTTCTATAGGGAGTTTGTTCCAAATTTTGCAGCAATCACGGTCCTCTCAGTGATTTGGTCAAGGCAGGGAAACCGGCAGTGGCCGAATGGTCAGACGCTGCAGAGCAAGCACTGCAGACGGTGTTGGAAAGACTAGGTTCCCGTCCCATCTTGAAGCTACCAGATATGTCCAAACCATTTTGTTGCGGACAGATGCATCAGGTGGTGGGATAGGTGCAGTATTGTTGCAGGAGCATGAAGGAGTCGAGTTTCCTGTGAGATACGCTAGCAGGAAGTTGACAAAGTGTGAAGAAGGGTACGCAACGGTGGAGAAGGAGTGTTTAGCTGTCGTGTGGGCCGTGCAGAAATTCCACAAATACTTGTATGGGAAAGAGTTCGTGATCGAGACGGATCACCAACCACTCAAATTCCTGCAGGAGGCACAGCTGAAAAACAGCAGGGTTCTGCTTGGGCAATGGCACTGCAGCCCTACAGGTATCGAGTGCAGTACATTCCCGGTCGACAGAATGTCGGAGCTGACTATTTAAGTCGTGTAGTCTAGCAAGCTGCAACTCAGAGGAAGTCAGTCATATCCAGGGTGCTTTGTTGATAATATGTGTTGATTCCAGTTATGTTGATTGGATTAGGGTTCATTCCCAGTTGGCTATGGTTCATATTTTTTTTAGTGTGAGACTTGTTCATATTTTATTTGTGAGACTTGTTCATGTGGATGTAGTTATGCTTGGAGCATACAGTCGCTTGTGTAGTGATGCATTATTTGCAATAAGCGAGGATGGAGATTCCTCAGTGAAGTGTCATGGATCGCGATCATATTATATTGTGCTTTTCAAAAGAATTGTGAAAAGGAGATGGCAAATCCGCAGGTAGGGGAATTGCATAAGTGCGCACAGAGGTCGTTATAGAATGAGTTGAAATAACGCAAGAGCGCACGTCAATGATAACTCATTGGAGTGGTATTCACTAATTGTATATTTTATAATTTATAAACCGTTGGTTGTAAAGTATTTTCCGAACTTTGCGCGTTGTAGCTGTGTGTCAGCAAATTCGGTTGTTGTCTTTTTTGTACCGTTGTTTTGAGACAATGCGGAGCATGGTCTTTTGCAGGGGGAATTGTCACGGACAAAAAAATGAAACACCTAACTTGGGGGAAACAACCTAACTTGGGGTGTCGCCAGCCAATTTGTTCGGACCTAAGTCCAAACTCAAACATTCTAGGCGTCAGAAAGACGGGCCCATAGGTCGGGTCCGCCAATTAAGCTTAGTGGAGAGGTTTCGCCGAGACGGTCCGACCCACCCAGTCTGACTAAGCGGCTTTGACCGACGCCTCGATGTCTGCCCAGACGGACCTCAGTACCTGGGCCAGCCTTATCCGGCCAATTTGTGGAACCAACGTCATTGTTACTCGGACGTCGTGGTGCCTACCCAGACTCAGCTGGCCAATTTAGATTGACCGTGTCCACCACTTAAGCCACACGCGCCAGTGAAGTAGGAAGGGGGAAGGTAGTGTGTGGTGGGGGTGAAATCTAGCTAATCAATTAAATGACCATGACCACCACAGAGAGTAAGGCGTGTAGACGGACTGTCATGATTGAACGTCCAATGAATTAGAGGGAGACAACTTCGGGGATCAAGGTAAAAATACTGACCAATGGTACTGGCCCTTGGACACGGGGTTAGAGCATAAAGGAATGTGTGAGTGGAGAGAGAGAAAAGGAGGAAAACGAACAGACAGAGAGAGAGAGGGGAGAAGTCTGGGAGAGAGGCTCTCGCCTACAGGAAGAAGAGGAGGAGAACGAACAGAGCATAGAGAGAGGAGGTTTTAGGTGTAGTCTCTGCACGAGGGAAAAGGCAGAGAGATGAAGAGAGGAGAGAACGAGGGAAGAACGAATAGAGAGAGAGAGGGAGAGAGAGGTTCTGAGTGGAGCTCTGCAGGAGAGAAGGGCAGAGAGAGAGAGAGATGAGGAGAGAAGAGAACCAAGTTGAGAGATTAGCATGAGATAGTCTGCAGAGGAAGGACTGAGGAGAGATGTGGAGAGAGAGAAAGAGTTCTAATTTATGAAGAAGAAAAGAAAGAAAAGAAAAAAAAAGAAAAGAAAAAGCAACCATGTCCATTTGATAAGAGCAGACTAGAAGAGAGAGAGAGAGAGAGAGAGTGCAATGCGTTAATGCAGGAAGAAAGAAAGGAGAACAGATCGATGTTGATAGTCACTGTTCTACCCTAACCGGGGTTCGACCTCATACCTGGCAGCGTCACTTCGCCAAGCAGAACCACAGACCAACGCCAACAGTCTCACCTGACCAGGCGCCATCAGACCAACACCAGTGCCGGCAGTTGTGTCGTGTTGTGAAAGTGACAGTGAAAAGAAAAAGAAAAGAAAAGAAAAGACAGTGATTCGTGAATAGTTAAGATCACCTGGCCAGGTAAGTAGAAATCTGTTTATACCCGGGTTAGTTAATGATGTTTCAGATAAATGATTTGTGAAGTTCAAGGAAAGAGAGAATGTTTTATTTTGTTTGATTCTATATGCATTGATGTTCTTTCTATGATCATGTATAGTAAAGTTATAGACTTTACTAGTGGTTTGATGTGACGAATGCATGATATATGAATGAGATTGTAAGCAAGCTGTGAGTGTGTATTGGGCTGTGCGCTAGTCCTTCCTCCACTGACATTACACCGAGGTTGACACAGACACACACACGCACGCACGCGCGCACACACACACACACACACACACGTGAGCGCAAAGTACATGCGCGTAATGTGCACTCTCTCTCTTTCTCTCTCTCTCTTTACACACACACACACGTCAAGACAATTTCACGATGGATTAGACCGACTTATTACATGTAAGAGTCGGACAACTCTGAAAGACAGTGGCTTGCTCTACTGTAAATCTAACGCAGTGCATAAGTATAGTTATGACCACGATTATACGACACATCGCACCTCCCTCTTCTCTACACCATTTATGAATGCGTAATAACTTTCCCTTTAGTTTTTTTTAAGGAAAAATGCAATTATTGTATTAAAACACTATCACATACCAACCAATGCTCAAAATGACATCAGTCATTACACCAAAATTCTCTCAGACACAAAAAAGGTAATTTTTTATTTTATGTAATAAGTCCACAACAGTGCAGTAGACATTGACAATAAACCTTACCATTTTTCCAAAAGCGATTAAATCTAATGGCTGAAAATCAAGTTTTATAATTTACCAAAACAACAAATGTCAATAATAAAAAATGTTTTGACTCACCACTCCCCAGTTCTCATTTCAAGCAACACTAACAAGATTTCGAAATCCATGACCTTGTCTAATATCACAGTCACAACAGGAATACTTATGAGCAGGTACATACCGATTTTGCAGCCATGCCAACTCAGAAAAGAAGGACATTGTTCAAGCATTTTTTTTTTGTCAATGTTTAGTGGTGTGCTCTACCCGCCAAGAGACAAAATGCAAACGCGAACTGCCGAGGCCCACCAATTGAAAGCAGCAGTCTCTTCACTGATACCTTCCTGGTGAGTTACTAAATCATTAGTTAACAATGAAGGACTTTTATCTGCCATATTGAAAATCCAAGGGACCGTGAGGATTCTTTTTTACGTTTGTTTGGTGGATGGGGAGGGGTGCTGCATGATAAACAGTGATGGTGGATGACCAATACAACTTGATAAACAGTGATGGTGGTTGACCAAAACAACTAGTGTTCTCAAAAATTTGTGCAGTGGCATTTACGATTTTACAGATCATGACTGACTGACTCAACGTGGAATGAAAGGTGATGATTAATTTACCTATCGCAGTCGGAAAATGCTTGAATTGAAACCCAATACAATCTTGCCTAACTCAATTGCTAATAGTTAGTATGAATGCCTATCAGAAGTAATAAACTTAAATGAGAAGCTTACAAAATGGTGTATTCAGAAATAGGCCAGTGTTGTGCTTGTATTGCCGTATATCGGTAAAATTCCGTACAATCTTCCCAGTAACTTATACCAGTGTGAGAATGGATGTAACCGGGTACACTCTGTTCTTTCCATAGACCCAGAGAGGAATACAACCAGGTGAAGGGAAATTGATAGTTTATAGAGCTTGAACACAGCCAACCACCAGGAAAGGGGCTCATCAAGACCACCCATGATGCCATGAAAAAAAAAAAAAAACAGAAAAAACTTTATTGAATGTCTGTCATCCTATCCCATTGATTGACCCCTTAATCAGGAATATAAAATTAGGAAGCGCTGGAGATGTTACGTTAATAACTGAACTTAGTTATGTTCACATTTTTAAATATAGCAGGTAACCAAGACGCGTTTCTTTCAGAGTTTGCTATCTGGAAGTCTATGAAACAACTACGTGAAATGGAAACAAAATGAAATTGAAATTTATTTTAATCAAACAACGTCATTTACTGAGGCTTTGATGTTTACTCCAAGCCTGATGCTCTCTTGCCTCCAGTTGGTCTATTCTGGCTGCCGTTACAACACCAGTGTAAAACACTGGCATAACCGTCAAATACTGGTAATTTTTATGCTGAATACGACCTAGTCTAGTAATAGGTAATTAAATGAAAATATAAATGATCGACTTGCTTTTTGCTTCTAGCAAAAGTTCTGAAACTGATGGATGCATTCTTTGCTGTTACTATCCATATTTATCGGATCATCTGGCCCAGTGTGTTAACAGTGTATTTTCAATTATTGGAACCAAAACAACAATGCTAAAGATGTGTTCAATGGTTCCTGATATTTACAGAAATTCTTGTTTGGGGGTCTTGATTTAGTAAAATATGTCTCCTTCCAGTTTCTCATTTCATAACTTCATTTCATCCATGGAAATAATAGGTTTGTAATTTGGCCCTTCAACCCATGTACTTACACCATTTGACTTGTGTATCATTGACAATTTGTTTACCTTGTCACACCAAATCCGTGAGTAATGTTTTGAATCCCATGCTGCCGGCAAAAATGCAGATCATCAATCATTTCTGTTCTGCAGTTGATCCTGAAATTAAAAATCATCCGAAGTTTAGCAAGTTGCATTTATGCGAGGTATAATTGAAAAACGACTGTGCACATAGTCTTTCCATTTCGTATAACGAGAGGCAATCTCAAGTACCAAGTAGGCCCTGCGAATGATTTTGCCACAGAAAGAAAAACAATAACAACCACGGAGGTTTTGCAGTGATGTAAATGAAAGTGTTCAGACTTGGTTTCTAAACAAACTCGGCGCAAGAATTAAAGTGCAATTTTTCTATTGATCATTTGTTTCTGGTTGTAGGTAGAACGGCTGGCAGAAACAACATCTTCAGGGGAAAACAAACATCTCCAGTGTGCTTCACCATCGCAAACGCCAGCATCTACATTGGGGGATCTCAGCGGTGGGAAGGTTAGTAACTTTGGCAGAAACAACATCTTCAGGACTGATTCATGCATTGGAAGTGCCTTCTCTACTCGGAACCTCAAAGTTTACCAGTACATGTTGCAAAAACAAAAATGGAAAACGTGTCTTTGACAAAAAATCCGAAATGTACATTTTGTGATGTTTTCACACCAATCTAACAAAACACTTTTGTCTACGAAGCATAGAGACAGCCTGAAGTTGCAGAAATGTTGTCCAAACCACAGGAATTCCAAGAGAGAGAATGGCTCTTAAAAAACTGAGGAACCGGCGGAAATTATCAACACAACTGTTGTGTCCTTCAAGCACAGGAAGGTGAAATAATCCCTTGGCGTTCTCCACCTGAACAAGTGGACCCTCATGACTATGTGCCTTGCACATTCTGTTTGGGATTTTTTCTCAGAAAGGAGCTGTGGCGTCATGAAAAGGCCTGTAAATTCAAGACAGAAAGCAAAAATAGGAGGCGTGTGATAAGCAGAGCAGTGGCATTGCTGCCTTCAGAAATGGATCAAACTGCCAGTGAAGGATACCGGCAGAACGTGATTGAATGCATGAACTCTGATGAAATCACATTTGTTGCAAAGAGGGACCATATTATTACAAGTTATGGTGAAAAGCTCTACCAAAAGCATGGGCATTTGGAGCACAAAAGAGCATACATAAGGCAGAAAATCAGAGAGTTGGCTCGCTTCTTACGAGCTGCAAGAGACAAAGACTCAACAATTACAGACTTTCATAGCTGTCTCATGCCATGCAGATTTCCTTTGGTGGTATCTGTAGTTAAAAGATTGTGTGGGTATGATTCTGACAAAAATGCCTATTGCAATCCATCTCTGGCCTTGAAACTCGGACACTCGCTCAAAAAATGTGCTAGTATTCTAAGAAACCAAGCACTGATGCAAGGAGATTTAGACCTTCAGAAGAGAGCAGCAGACTTCAGAGAACTTTGTGAATCAGACTGGAAAGAGTACATCTCATCATGTGCAATATCCACACTGGAAGAGAGGTCATACAACAAGCCACACGTCCTGCCCCTCACAGAGGATCTGATGAAATTGACACAGCACATGGAAACAGAAAGAGCAGAATGTTTGTCAGAGTTGAGGTCGAATCCATCGTCATTGACATGGCACAACCTTGCCAAGGTCTCACTTGCCAACATTATCATGTTTAACAGACGCGCAGGAGAAGCATCACGGATGCTCATCATGGCCTTTGAAGCTGCAAAGGCCAATTCTCAACCAGAGGACGATGTTCTAGAAGCATTGTCCGAAATGGAGAAGCAACTAGTTAACAACTTCATGCGAGTAGAAGTTCGTGGAAAGCGAAAGAGAAAAGTGCCTGTGTTACGACCAGATCTATGCAAACAGAAATTGAAGAGCTACAAAAGCATCGTGAAGAACGATCTGAAAATCAAATCCTGAACAACAAAAAGTACCAGTGTTTGTTCCAA
>JAFLJL010006506.1:0-11290 GCA_018398815.1 Conus ventricosus
GGGTACACGCGTGAATGCAGGCGTTTTGTTTGTTTTTTGTATGTGCATATGCACGTACTTACACAAGACGCAAACGCACACACACACACACACACACACACACACACACACACACACCACACACACACACACACACACACACACACACACACACACACTACTCTCTCTCACACACTCAACACACACACACACACACACACACACCACTCTCTCTCTCTCTCTCTCTCTCTCTCTACTCTCTCACACACACACACACACACACACACACACACACACACACACACACACACACACACACACACACACACGCACACACACACACACTCACACACACACACTCACTCACCCGCTCGCTCACTCACTCAATCACACATATTCTTCTTGTCCACACACCCCTACCCCTCTCCTACAACTCCCTCCTTTCCTCCCACCTTCTTCATCTTGGCCACCCTCCCTCTTCACTTTGCCTCTGTGCATGTTGTTGACATGAAATCTGAACTTTGCCTCTGTGCATGTTGTTGACATGAATATCTGAACTTTGCCTCTGTGCATGTTGTTGACATGAATATCTGAACTTTGCCTCTGTGCATGTTGTTGACATAAATATCTGAACTTTGCCTCTGTGCATGTTGTTGACATGAATATCTGAACTTTGCCTCTGTGCATGTTGTTGACATAAATATCTGAACTTTGCCTCTGTGCATGTTGTTGACATGAATATCTGAACTTTGCCTCTGTGCATGTTGTTGACATAAATATCTGAACTGATGCCCCACCAAGCAGCTAGATTCAATCTTTTCCCTGTTGAACTGGGAAGGGTGTGTGTGTGTGTGTGTGTGTGTGTGTGTGTGTGTGTGTGTGTGTGTGTGTGTGTGTGTGTGTGTGTGTGTGTGTGTGTGAGAGAGAGAGAGAGAAAATGAGAGAGAGGGGGAGAATGGAGGATAAGAGGCGACGGGGTGGTGGAAAGGGGGGTTGAATGTGTGTTTGCACGCGTTTTTTTGAGAACACTGAACACTGAACACTTTAATGTCATTGGCTATACAGCCTTTGTGACATGGGGGTTCAAACAAAAGAACAAAACAAAATAAGGCAAGGTAACAAGTCCAAAACAGATATGCATGAAATTGAATGCTTGGCTTCAAGCAAAATAGACATGCATCGAGACCATCCAAAATAACGCCATTCTAAAGAAGTAGCATGAATACAACGTAGATCTTCTTCTGAATTCGCGTTCTTTACTAATTACATTAGTTCGAGTTAGTTTGTTTGTTTCTGATGTTCAAAGCTTCTGCAATATACTTTGCAAGAGATTTCACAGAATCATCGTCATAGTTCAGTTTTAGCACACCAACTATGTCCTCATTTTTAGCACATTGTTTTTCAAAAATTATGCATTTTTCGCGGATACTGCTGTATTCTTTACAATGGAATAGGAAATGCTTCTCATCTTCCTTAAAGGAACCACACAATGGACAAGGCGACTGTGTAGATGGCTCAGTAAGAAACCATTTTTTATGGGCATTCAAACCAAGAGTTCTGGATCTAAGCCTGGCAAGGCAAATTCTGTGCCACCTGCACGTAATCAACGATACATATTTTTCTGTTTCAAATATACTTTTAAAACTAAAAAACTAACTGTACCGTTCTGTGTTTTCCATTTTGGAATGCCAGTTCTGTTTATAAGAATCAATCATCCTATCTTTAAATTCCAAATAAAATCGTTTTCATATCCAACTCCCTGGCACATCCACACGATTCCAAATCCATTCGTAGTTAGAATCTTCTTGATAAAAAATACCCAATTTTCTTTCCCCCGATCAAGTTCATTTAATAGCATTTGATATGCCTGTTTACAGAGTCTTGAGTCAGGTAACCTCAATAACTTAAGCCAATATTTTATACATTTAACATACGTCCTGATATATAAAGGGTATCTGCCAGTTTCACCATACATTACTGTATTTGACGTATGCAGTGGAACACTTAAGAAGCGCTTGACTGCAAATGTGTGTACTTTCGCGTTTTTTGGGAGAGAGAGAGAGAGAGAGAGAGAGAGGAGAGAGGAGAGAGAGAGAGAGAGAGAGAGAGAGAGGAGAGAGAGAGAGAGAGGAATACAAACTGTCTTTGAGGAAGCTCAGAAGATTTGAAAATAGAAAAAAAAAAAGAAGAAAAAAATAGAACAAAAAGCTTCAATGTTGCGGTTTGTGACGGGTCTCCGACGCTTCCCCTCGTTATTAAAATATGATTTTCATATTCAGGGATGCAGGGGGTTATAGACAGAAGTATTTACGCTTTCACAACCAAAATGCGCTCTCGCATAGGCACACGCACTCTGTCACTCACATCGGGCCCGCACAAAGGTGACGGAAACCAATAACATTTCATAGAAAATAATCAACTTTATTTAACTTGACTCCGAGCCCCCACCCGTCACTACACAACACAACTATCTGTATCATACAACAATGTAAACAGCATACAGACAATTTCATAAATCGCATCCCCTGTTCTTCAGTTATTCTTACTTAGCCAGGAAAGACAATATTCCACTATTCTGTTTGCACACTTATAACCTTAAGAACAAATAAAACGTCCGTAACTTGCCAGCATTCCTCGGTTGACCGTCAGTTTCTCTCATCCCACTGTGCGACTACGAGCTGAAGCTGCCACACTGTTGTGTCCTCCCAATTGGCCAAATCCCAGTTGGGGGACACTGGCGACGTAGCTTGAGTCGCACCCTCACGCCGAGTCTCCGGACTCCACCGTACTTCGCCCTCTCCACGGAAAGGGCTCCTGTCGGCCTCTCCCACAGGTCTTCTCTGGCTGCAAACACCCCACCGTTGTCTGGCAGCTCCCCGTCTAGGCTCCAACAGGCTGACACGTCTTGCTGTCGACCGTCCCCACACGGGAGACAATTCTTCTCGTCGTCGGCTCCGAGGCTACAGCAACCTCCACTGTCTTACGTCCCCACCAGGAGACAACGAGGCGACAGCTAACCTCTGCTTCACGCTGTATTTTCTTGAGCCTTCAGCAAGACAGGCGAGTTCACTTTCCCTTAAGTGAGTCACCCACTCCCTGGTTTTCCAAGCAGCTTATATTCATTCTCAAACAAGAGAGAACCCGAGTTTAACTGGCTCAACCAATGGAATCACGGGCACACACACATCACACGATTTGTACCAATAAATTCCCAAGTTATTTTTATTCCACCAATGGAATCACTAGTCACCTACACATACACACACACAACAGCTGCTAGCGCTAACCAAGACTTGGGTACCAAGTGGTTAATGCATAACCTCCTATTCAAACTCATGTTCGATTCCCCGAAGCTACCCATTGTACTAACAGCCTGGACTTCTCTACCAGCCATGACTGATGCTTCAAGTATTTACTGCCTCTATAGATAACAAGGTGCGAATCACTCAATAGGCCGAAGCCTTCCATTCATTCCTCAGAACAGGGACGATTGAATGGTCGCTGTACTCTGCCTGCAGGCTGACGGTCACCTACCCGTGACGGTCACCTGACACGATCGCCTTCCCTTCAGGCCCACTGGAGAACCCAGTGAATAGCCAGCCAGTGGTCGGACTGGACACTCCTCTACCCAGGACCGGCAGGTCGGCAACTCCTTGTCACTATCCCTCGGACATGCGAAACACTTCCCAGCAACTCCCCTCCCTCAGTACACAACCCGGGGTATTCCCCTCTGGTGATGCCTGAGTTCGCACACTTGAACAACCCAAGGAACTTGCTCTCAACAACAGCAAAACTACCCTTAATTTGCCTAAATGCTCGAGAACATTTGGCCGACTCATGACACGGTTGAAGATGTAAAAAACCTGCACTTTCATTGCCAACATCCACAGCATCACTGCCCCGAAAGGAAAATTCAGTGTCCAGTCCCATGTCACCTGTCAGTCCACACCAACTTGGTGTACGTACTGAGTGTCCAATCCCATGTCACCTGTCAGTCCACCAACTTGGTGTACGTACTGAGTGTCCAATCCCATGTCACCTGTCAGTCCACCAACTTGGTGTACGTACTGAGTGTCCAATCCCATGTCACCTGTCAGTCCACCAACTTGGTGTACGTACTGAGTGTCCAATCCCATGTCACTTGTCAGTCCACCAACTTGGTGTACGTACTGAGTGTCCAATCCCATGTCACCTGTCAGTCCACCAACTTGGTGTACGTACTGAGTGTCCAATCCCATGTCACCTGTCAGTCCACCAACTTGGTATACGTACTGAGTGTCCAATCCCATGTCACCTGTCAGTCCACCAACTTGGTGTACGTACTGAGTGTCCAATCCCATGTCACCTGTCAGTCCCCAATTGGTGTACGTACTGGTGTCCAACCCTGTCACCTGTCGTCTGTCCACTGTCACTTTTTGCAACGCGATTCATGACAGCATTTACCCCTACGCCACGCATCTTTCCAATAAACCCAAAAGGGCACTACCGAATGTTTTTTTTTCCCCCTCTCCTTCAGGGAAAAAAACACTTTTACTAAGTCACATCAAACAATTTAAAAACGTTTTTTTTACATGTTCTCTCTTTCACGGGAAAAATGGTTCAGTCAAGGCTCTTAAAGTCTGGTTCACGTACATTAAACCCCAAAACCCAAAACCGGAAAATAAATAATTCTTTACTCCTTGATGCTATACCTGATCCAAATTGGGGACTCGCCCCAACCCTTTTTCAGGTTCCCCCTTTTTTCCTCGAATCGTATCCCCCCTTTATTTCTCCCGCCCTGGAGATATGAATTCCCGACTCCTTCCCTCGATTTTCCCCGTCACTGGAGGTGATGATTCCAATCCTCTCCCTCGACTTCCCCTGTCCTGGAGAGTGACGAGTTCCGATCCTCCCCCTGGAGTTTTTAAATTTCTGGGGCTGAACAAAACCCGGTGTGTTCCCCACACCTGGCCATCTTAAACCCCCCTGGGGTTAAAAGGTGAAGGGTAAAGGGCGGGGGTTTTAAAAAGGTGGGGGGCTGAAACCAAATAAGGTTTTTGTAAGAAAACTGCTTCTTAATTAAATTTATAAATTCTTTTTTTCCCCTTTTTTTTGTTTTTCCCCTGTAGTTTCCAAAAACTATCTATGGCCCCGGGAAGGGGAGGTCGCACGAGGACCAGCGTCCTGACGGTTCGAGTTCTAGGCCATCTGGGGCAAAAAATGATTTTTTCCCTCCCTTCCTAGTGAGTGTTTTCTCGTTTTAAAAACAATGACCAGCACCTTACCAGCCCTTTTTAAAAATATTTTCGTGGTCATTTCACCCAATGACCAGTTGTTTATTTCTGAGTCATTCTCACAATTTTTGGGGGGACCCCCGTTTCCAAAGTAAAGCCCTGATTTTTTTTCCCCTTTTTTGAGTGGCATGGGGAAAATGTTAAAATTTCACTAACACATGTGGGAGCGTCAACCCTTGAGTGGCTAGTCACATGACCCCCCCCATCCTGGGGTGAAAAAATTTTTACAGAAATTTTTTTTTTAAGGTATACACTTCTCTTAAAAAATCTTAGCCATGAATTCAAAATGGATCCATAAACCCATGTTTCCCCAAATTAAAATCAACTTATAGAATAAATCATCATGATCCACCTTAAATGCTATTTCAAATTTTCAGTCTTTCAAAAAAAAATTCAAAATTGTCACCCATCTCACAAAATACTTTTCACAAATTACAGGGTGAAAAACCGGGTATTAACAATTCAAAGTAAAAATTGTGTTTATATTAAGATGTGAAGCACTTTTTTCCCTTGATTTTGTCTCACATCATTGTTACAAAACCCTCATGAAAATGGGAATATCTCTAGTGAAAATGTTTTAAATTAGAATTTTGGAAAAAACTAAGCATAGTTTAAAAATATTTTTTTCCCCCACATGTAATGTTTAGTCCATTGAAAGTGAAACATATTTGCCATTGTTGACAATTAACTAATAAAAACAATAGGTTTGTCTCCTCCCAAAAATCAAAAAATGTGTATTACTTTCTAAAAGTTATTTGTTCATCACCATACATATATATTTTTTTTCCAAAAGAAAGTTAGCTTAAATGTACATGATGATTTTTTCATTTTTTTCGAAAGAATAAAGAAAAAGAATAGTATGAATACTCAACATAAAGTGGGTTTTTGCTTTTTAAAAATATAGTCACCTCAACAAGAAATTTAAAAGGGCATAAATACCACTTGTTTTTAAATAGTCAGTAGCATACAATGCACTGTAAAAATGTGAGCACCCCGTAATCATAAAGAAAGCAAAAAACGGAAATTTTTCCCTTAAAGACGTTACATTTGTCCTGTTTTTCATCCCGTGACAAAAATCTGCCATGACATTTTGGTTCAGGCCGGGGTTCAATAGTAAATGGAATTCCTGAATCCCAAAAAGACCCCCTTAACAATCGGGTTTTTCAGTCTTTGCGATTTCAAGAACGTCAGTGGCCTGTGGTCAGTCTGAACAAAAACTTTTTTCCCAGTCAAAACCTGGCGAACTTCTCACATGCCATACAATAGCCAAAACATCTCTTAAAAGTGGAGATTTTCCTGTTCTTTGAAAAAACTTTTTAGGGGCGTTTTGCCGGGATGTAACAAAGCCTTTTTTCCTGCAACAGTACCGCCCCCCTTTCCCTTTTGGAAACTGCATCGGTTCTCAAAATAAAGTCTTCTGGGGGAGGGTACAAAAGAACAAAAAATGAGTTGGGGGTTTTCTGAACCACTCAAAGCCTTTGGCACTCTTCAGACCACACAATCTTTTGTTCTTCGCCCCTTTCGTCAGTTCAGTCAAAGGGGCCCGTCAGGGACGAAAAAGGGGGTAAATCGTCTATGTAAGACAAAATCGATGGTGCCCCTGTTCTGTTTTTTGTAAAAGGTTTAAGTAAAGAAAAAAATCTTTTCCACTTTCTTTCCTTCTGGATTTTTTTTCCCCCACTGAAATAGTTTGACCCAAAAATTCGAGAGTTTGAAACCCGGCACGAATTTTGGTGTTTAAGCAGTCAAACCAAAATTTTGAGTCTGGAAAAAAAAACTGCTCGTAATTGAAAGGAGGTCACTCCATGACTTTGCAGCCAACAAAATATCGTAAAAAAAAAACTGACGCCCCACATTCAGGGAGTTTCGGGCTCGATCATTCTAGCAAAAGAAGCTGGGGCATTTTGCAAACCAAAAATGGCATTTTCGTCATTGGAAAAGCCCAAAAAGGGTGTTTGAAATGTTTTCTTTTCTTGTAGTTTCGCCTTGGCTGCCGTTCCTTTAGTAAAATTTTTCTTTACAAAAAATTTCCTTCTGAGGTGAAAAAAGTTCTTCAGTTGGGAGGGGCTCGGCATCGAAACAGTTCTTTTTTAAATTTTCCCTGTAATCGATGCAGAACCGCCCCGGCCATGGGGTTTGCCCCCCAATAAACGGTGAGCTTACGGAGATTAAAAGGTTCTATGACCTTTAAATCCGCATTACTTTGATTTCTCTCTCGCAACGTTTTTTTTTGCAAAATGGGAGGGGGTATGGTTGGTTCGCAGGGGTTTTTCAGTAGTTAAAACTGATATAGGGGGTTCCATACCAGTCCTGTACCTGGGGTATCTGTAAACATCCTAAAAAGTTTTTAAAAAAGTCTTTGGTGTTCTGTTTGCTTTCAGAAAAATCATTCGACAAAACCCCACATCATCTAGGTTTCCCTTTGATAGACAGGTAGGAAGGGGTACAACTCATCGCAGGGTAGTGTTAACATCCCCATTTGCTGTTTTCCAACCTTTGATCTGTCCCTGTACGTTACATTGGGTACAAATATCATGTAATTTTCTGTCATGTTGACTAGTTTTGACATAGGACATATCCCCCCCTCAACTGACTGGTTTATGGCCCAAAATTTTTACGTTCAACATACTTCTTCAACAGTTTTACATGGAATCCTTCTCAGGTTTCCTTTTGATTTAAATTAACTGCAAAAGTTTTTTGCCACCTGAAAAGGCCCTTCCCCCTAACCGAATATTGTTTGTTCTCAGTGGTAGTAAAAGGACTTTTCCCCCACATGAAGGAAAATGTTCGCTTTTCTTTGCAAAGACCTTGTAACATCTGTTTTTCTATCAGCGGGCTGTTGGCAGCTACTGCATCCTTCAAACGTTAGCAGTTTTAAACGTATTGGTAAACAAATTTTTTGTCAGGTTGTCCTCTTTTTTTCCATTGTTCATCGTAGACCAAAGGCCCCCCTTTGGGGGTGTCCGAAAAAAAAGCTGAATGGGGGAAATCCCCGCGTTTCGTTCGGCATTTCCCCGTATGGAAAAGCAAAGCCGGTATGAACGATCCCATTCATGGGGTTCCTGCCTTGCAACCTTTCTAACTTTTACTTTTTTCGTTCCTTGAAAAAGTTCAAACCCTGCCATTCGATTGGGGTTTTGGCGTGGTTGAAAGGAAGAGATTGAAACAGTTGAAATTTCTCTCATGAGATCGGAAATGAATTGGTTCCCCAAAAACCCAGAGAATTTCGTCTGGAAGACCCATTGGAAAAAAAAACGCAAGTAAGGCTTCGCGATAGACACTGATCAATTTTTTCAGTGGAATCGCTTTTGGTTTCCTTGCGCTGTATCCACCAAAGTTAGTATGCGATATCGGAAGAAGAAGTGGTAAAGGCCCCAAAAAGATCAATGCCCCCTTCCCAATTTGGAACGGAAATGAGAGGCATTTGTGCAAAAGGTGAATGGGGGCGCGACCTTTTGAGATGTCTTTGGAAAATGACATGAGCGGAGTACTCTGTAATTCCTTTGTGACACCCGGCCAAAAAAAAGAACAAGAAATCTCTTTAAAGTTCTTTTGATTCCACAGTGACCAGCGAACAATGCATCATGGCCCCTGTGTGTCTGTTTCTAAATGGCTTTTGGGAAAGGGCAATTGTTTTTTTTCCGTCCAGGGAACACCCAAAGAGATGTCAGAGTCCGTATGTCGTCGGTTTTCCGTTTGGTATGTGTGACGTTGTTTAGCAGGGAAAAAATTTGTCGTCAGGTTCGTCTTTCCTGATTTCTTTTAGATCATCTGGGGTAATCTGGAGTTATCCAGTTTTGAGACTTTTTTGGGCTTTGCGCTTTCCCCGCTTTATGATGTCTGATCTGGGATAAAGACAAGGGAAAGAAAACGACCCCCCCACCATGTCTGTGCGGACACCGGCAAATTTCCCAAGACAAGTCGCACACTGGGTTATCGTAAACGGCGGGGAAAAAACCGGAAGTAGTATGGGACGACCGAAAGTTTCGCCGCGGAAAGTTTCAATCTTGCCTCCAAACGACCTGCACTTTTGGAACAGTGTCGAAATGGTTTTGAAGCACGAAAGTTTTCTTACACCAGCGGGGGTGCACCCCCGTGTCTCGCAAAACCAAAGCCCGCAATCCGTTGATAGCTCCCTTTTCTAAAACCGTCCATCAACGATTGATCTGGTGCCCAAAACAAGGGCCCCTTCACGTCGGGAGACTAATGGGGTTTTGAATCTTGGTTTGAAAGGGCAATTCTTTTTTAAATGGAACTTGCAGTCACAAAAGAAAACCATTGGTTGATCGGCAGGCTGATGTTTTTGTGAACTTCGGTTTGCCACGAAATGGCCCAAAAAGGTCTACGCAGGGTCGTTTCCACGACCTCGGAACGTTTGCTGGGAGCAAGGGTTTTTCCCGGGGGTGAGTATGGTACTGCGAAAGTCACGCGAACCCCAAAAGATCCCCGTCCGTTTAGGTTTTTTATATCCCTTTTGGGGCTCAGAAATGACCCACGATTTCCTTTTTTGTTACCGTCCCATGGGATTGTACTGAGCATGAGACTCAAAGATGGAAATTCTCCTTTTGCCCGCCCCTTTTTGGGTGAGCTACATTTTGATTTGCCATTGACACTTTTTTCAACGTTTTCAAAATTGCCCTTTTTTTAAGGAAAGTGGCCGATCTTTGCTCACGTCGGAAAAAGTTGTTTTTAAGAGGAGTCCGCAAATGATTGAAAAAAAATTTTTTTCGTTTTTGTAAATCGATCCTCGACTAAACAATGATCATCGAATTAGAAACGAGGAAACGATTCTCCTTTTGTCGGCGCCAGAAAGGAAACGTTCGCGGGGGAAAAGACATCGACATTTAAAATTTTTTTGAGGGTTCTTTTTTCAATGATCCCAAGTTAAAATTTTTTTTCGCCGCGGGGTGTGGTAAGTGCCAAAGCCTACCCCTTTAAAAAACGAGAATATACAATGTCCCCTTTTCCTTTGGCCAACCCCAAGGGCGTTGCGTGACTTTCAAATGGAAAAAAAAACTATCGATGTCATCCGCTTTTCCTCGAAAAGGGGGTAACTTTGGAATATTGCCCATTTTGATTGAGGGGGGCCTTGCGGAAACGATGGTGGGTGGTGGAGGTTCTTCGTGCCCGTTTTTTAATTTAGCCCTGGTCTCTAATTTCTGTCCAACTTAAAAATTTACATTCTTCAGCTTCAGCTTCCCCCTTTAGTTTTTTTTCTTCGCTTCCCCTCTGTGTCTTTTTTCTTCATTTTTGTTCCCTTTTAGTCTTTTTTCTTCATTTAGATTCCCCCTGTAGTTTTTTTTTTTCAATTTAGCTTCCCCTTTTGTCTTCTTTCCTAGCTTTAGCTTCCCCCTGTTCTATTTTTTCAGCTTCCCTCTGTAGTCTATTTTTTCTCTCTCTCTTAGCCTGTTGCCCCATCTACGCATTTTTTTGACTGTTATAAGTTTTTCCATCAAACCAAGCGTTCGCTTGTTTAACATATTTTTCAAAAAATCCATAATGAACGTAACAGATATAAACACAAAAACAAATTTTAAGTATGAAAAAAAATAAGGCGAAAATGTGATGTTATGTTTCACAAAACGTAAATTTTAAAATATAAAATAAAAGAATTCCAAAATTTTCCCGGTATTTAAAAAGGAAAACACCTTATAAAAAGGATGTTTTTAAATCAAGGAATATATTTTTCCAAAAGTAAATTTTCAAATGTATCAATTTGAATTTAAAAAAATTTGAAGTTCAATGTAAATTTTTTTTCCTAAGAAAGGAAAAAAAAAAAAAAAAAACAATTAAAGTTTTTGGAAAAAAAATTCTTTGAAAAATTTAAATTCTTAAAAGTTTTGTTGCAGTCTTTCTTTCTTTCTTTAAATTTAAATGATTTTCAACACTTTTGCACACCCCGCATTCATGCAGCATTTTTCCATACGACACGCAATCTTTCCAATCAAACCAAAAGGCGATACCGAATGTTTTTTCTTCTTTTCCTTCCCCCTTTTTTTGCCCCCTTTTTTTAGGGGAAAAGGGAAAAAAATACCTTC
>JAFLJL010006507.1:0-12033 GCA_018398815.1 Conus ventricosus
ATCTTTATTCTTTATCGCGGTGATCACGGCTGCCTTCATTAATTTAGAGTAGGACATATGCGCGCTAGCGCTCAGGTTAGGGTGTATGGTTGTGTGTGTTGATCATGTTCAGCTACTGAACTCTTGTATTGAAAAAAAAAACACGTGCATTTTAAATAGGCTTAGTGTTTGATTTTAATTCCGTTGTTTACGTTTTACGTTCGGTGTTTCATTCTTTCAGTTCGGTTCATTGTGGCAACTGAAGAAGCTTTGAATAAAGCGAACTATATTTTGCACTTACTCCGGGTGTTTGTAGTTTTTTTTAACCAATCTAAACCATGTTTGATTCCTTCAACAACAAGATGGGTCGTAGATCATTGATACCCTCTTCTTTTGGTTTTGGGCTGACTTGAAGTGTGGCAAAAGCGGGGGGGGGGGGGGGGGGGGGGGGGAGGGAGAGAGAGAGGAGGAGAGAGAGAGAGAGAGAGAGAGACAGAGACAGAGACAGAGACAGAGACAGACAGACAGAATGAATTAATGAATGAATAAAGAATATTTATAACGCTTTATCTTAGATAAGCCCTAAGCGCTTACAAATACAGAAAAAGGTTATTTAAAAAAAAAAACATAAATGAAACCAGTAAGAAGATAAATAATGTAATACGTACCATGAACACACAACAAGAGTGCACATTGACACACACTCACACACACGCAGAAACACACACAACACACAGCGCGCGCGCACGCACGCACACACACACATACACACCAACAAATAAACACACACACACACACACACACACACACACACACACCACACACACACACACACACACACACACCAGAGAGAGAGGAGAGAGTGTGTGTGTGTGTGGTGTGTGGTGTGTGTGTGTGTGTGTGTGTGTGTGTGTGTGTGTGTGTGTGTGTGTGTTGAGTGTGTGTGTGTGTGTGTGTGTGTGTGTGTGTGTGTGTGTGTGTGTGTGTGTGCTCGCTTGCGTGCACGCGTACCTGTCGTGTCACATTTCTCTGTTGGCAACCCATGGCCGTTTAATCCGGATCCGCTTCCACAGCCCCAATTCTGACCAGTATCATGAAGCAGCCCTCCAGGGGAGACGCAGCACTGCTGCAGACTCGCTGCAGCGATATTCACTTGTGCCCCTTCTGATCCAGTATACGCAGCACACCAACTACAACACTCCACCTCCACCCCATCTTCCCCACCCCCGCTGCCCTCCATCCCACAGATACAATATTTGTCTACTTCTGAAACCACGGTGAGTGAAGTCTCCTTCCGGGCGGCGCCACCACATTACGTTTTGAGCAAACACAGTCCCTGTGAAGTTGCCGATACCACGGACCGTAATACAAACTTCACCTAGGGCGGAGATGTGAAGAATGAAATACAGTCACCAGGGCATAAGGGCTACAGAATCTGAGACCTTTTTTTTCATGCCAGTCGAGGAAGATGAGGATAATGAAGATGATGTAAATGAAGTTCTTGTTGGTCTGAGACTGCATACCAGGGCTGTTTTCTATACTTGTTTTCATAATGTATCCCTCCTTCTCACATGTACAGAAAGTGAATATCTGTCTGTTTGAAATGGTGGCAATTCAGCGCCAATGTGTGTATAAAAATGAACAATTTCCGTCACGACCCATCTCTAACTTCGGATCAAACACTGACTTGGAAGATATTCCTTCCAATTAATCCAAGTTAAGAATGATGTACGAAAAAGAAAATGTTTCAAAATTGTTAGAATTTTGTGGTGGTTCTGCCACGATATACAAAAAGTAGTTTAAGAGCTAGTAGATCAGATGACCAGATACATCTCGATTAAAAAATAGATAATAGAATTTTAGAGACTAGACAGACATGGCAGATAGACGGGGTAGGAGGTATGAAGACAGACAGGTAGATGGATTCGTCATTAGACAGAAAGGAGATGAGAGAGGAGAGGAGAGAAGAGAGAGAGCATAGAGAGAGGGATAGAACGATAGAGGCGAGAGAGAGGGAGAGAGGGAGATGAGAGAGAGATAAATAAGTAGAGAAAGAGAGGAGATTGACAGAAGTAGATAACTAGTAGCTAGATAGATAGATTAGGCACACAGATACCATAGATAATTAAAACAACAGAAAACACATGTTGGCATATAAGCATGAGTGGTGTTTTACTCAGAAAATTGCTTGACGGACCATGCACGATACAACTGGATATCTGATAGCCAGACACCACAGAAGCGCTCTCTAAACATTCACTAGTGGTACCACCAAGTTACCGAGGTTTACCCAGCCGAAAAGTCACCAGAGGACCGTTCATCAATCAGCCTTAAGGGAAAAGCACATCGGGTTTCAGACCCATACTTTCAATATACTTGCTTTCAATAACTTCTTCCAAAAGAGGAAAGATGGTGCCTACATTTGCCAACTCACACACACTCACACACACACACACACACACACACACTCACACACACCTACACACACCAACAACACACCCTCACACACACTTTCACACTACACCGCACACCCACTTTTTACCAACACAACCGATATATTAAAAAGACATACACACCACAAGCTCGCTGGGACTGCGCACTGAGCATTTCCCGCTACGAGACGCGCACTACAACCACACACACACCCCACTCTAAAATAAACCACCAAAAATCCCAACAAACACACACCGATACAACAACACACCACAACAACACATAAACACACCACCACACACACACACACCACCAAAACCGTAATAACCACCCCCACACAACATACACACAACCTCACACAACACACACACTCACATACCACACACAAGAAAAGCAGTGCATATCTGCTGTGAAAGGATCTCTGCAAAGGGAGTTTGTCGGGGTAGTTTCATTTAGTAGGCCCGCGGTTTAGCCCGGGAGTGCTGGCCTAGATCTCGTTCTTCGGGGTACGGAGGGGAATACGTGTGGGTGGATTGGATGCAATTTTTCGACCAGGGCTGTGCGTGCTGTTGGGTGCGGTTGAGTGTTCTCGCTGCATCGTCTTGTGCGGCTTGGATTTATATTCTTTGTAATTTTGTATTGGGTATGAGGGTCGTTGGGGCCCCAATACTCTTTCGAACGGGATCACAGAAATTAGGCCACACACAACATACAAAATTTTCTGTACAGGTTGATTTTTGACATTAATAATTTATATTTTTTTTTTTTTTTTTAATCTTAAAAATTTTTTTATAAAAAAAAATTTATTTATAAAAAAAAAATTTATCTTTTTTATTTTTATAAAAAATATTATTTATTGTTTATTTTATGTTTTATTTTTTTTTTTATTTAAAGCACCATGATTTTAGTCAACATGGTTCCAATGCAATCACATATCTTAGTCAAACGAAGTACGAAATATATGAACTATGCGAACAAAAAACTCAACACACACACACACCACAAAAACACTCACAACACCACAACACACAACACACACACACAACCACCACCCCACTCACACACACCACTCCCACAGCGTTAAAAAAAAAAAAAAAAAAAAAAAACAAAAAAAAAATGGTTTCCTGATTGAGCGTTATTTTTTTTTTTTTATTTTTTTTTTTTAATGTAATGCGCGAACGAAATGAGGACGGCCGGGGTAACGACCGCGGTGGACGGAAAATTAATTTGGAAAGGCTGGTTCTATGTCAAACGTGGGAAGAAAGTCAGGGTTTTTGTTATAATGTGGAATTTTCGTTTTGTGTTACAACCGTGGACTTCAGGCTTTGACTTTAAAAATCAGAGGACGGAATGTTATATGTGGGGTGAGGTCCAAGTCCAGTCAACATTCACAGCAGCTGAAGGTTTGATGGGAGGACCTGAAGGGTGGCCCCGCCCTCTTGCCATATTACCCCGTGACGTGAATTCCAGAGCTAACATTTCTTTTTAGTTTTATCATATGGGATCATTCTCATTCATGCTTCTTAGCTGATGCCTTCAAGTAGTCATTCTCCCCATAAAGATCCTGTTGGACAACAACGACGACGACGACGTCGATGATGATGATGATGTATGATCGATGATGATGATGATGATGATGTTGAATGTTGAGATGTTGTGATGATGATGATTGTTTTCAGGTCGTTGTTTGTTGTTTTGTTCTTATATTGCCCCCCCTCGTCTTGTATGAAAGACCAGGCTTCAAGGGGGCATTTTACAGTCCATGACTTCGTTCACACAAACAGGCCTGATTCCTGGACAGAGCCAATGAAGCCTGCCTTGTGGCTCTACAACAGTGTTTTCCGTGTCATCAGTCAAGATCAGTCACTCAGTTTTTCACTCATTCTTTCCATTTTCAAAGCGGATGCACATTATGTGTATACGTGTCGTCGATACCAACTGTCAAACTATTCTCTTTCAAAATTTGTTGATGGGATTCTTCATTTCCGACACGATATGTTATGCATGTAACCCTGCGCACCAGAACCCTCGGTTATGGTCTCATTCGGACCTTTCGTGGGGAAATGGAGCCAGACCAATGTTAAAAGCAAACGGGAAAAAAAAAACCTGTCCGAAAAAGGGCAGGCGGAGATTCGAATGTGATCACAAAAATCACAGGATTCATCTGATCATTGAGCTGTTTCCCATGCACCATGTGTACACATCTAAAATTTTGATTAAGATGGTGAACCTTTCGCGCTTATCATATTTTGGTGAGAGTAGTAAAAATATCATGCTGCAGGAAGTGACCTCTGAATCTAAATGCGCGTTTTGGACTTTGAAACCGAGCTGTCCACATCTGCTAGCACACGTTGTTCCTTTTAATTCGCCGTGGTTTATCCACAGACTCCACCAGTACAATAGTGGGTTGTAAAGTGCAAAGAAGTAAGAAAAAGAGTACTTGAGGGGGACACACAAACCCACCATGGTCACCTGAATTGCTCTGGAAAGTCTAGCACCTACCAGGATCAGGACTTTCCTTGGTGAGGGATGGAGGACCAACTAAGGTTGTTGTTTCCACCATGTTTTTTAGTGACCCCCAAGGCAGAGGGGAGGATAACACATACTTTATAATTCTGTGTGGGGATGTTAGCTGCATGATGCAGCATGACCAATATTTATCATCAGACAAAAAGAATATAGGAAATATAAAACGATGTAGCTAAGACTAGAGTTATTGTGGTGCTGTACGGGTCAAGGAAACAAAAGCAAGATGACATGAACCTCTCTGGCTGTGAGACTGGGACCGCGGCAGCCAAGGAAAGTAGGGAAGGAAGTAGAGGTAGAGTTGCCAGCAAAACATCCCACCAACCACGTCACTCCCTGGGCGCTATTCACTGACCTTAGTGTGAAACTTGGAATGCTGGAAGGGAAACAGAAGGATGAGACGTGATTAATGTCAGAACCAGACTATCAGAAGCGATACTTCAAGAGAAAGGAAGTGACGCAAAGCCAGCTACCTTGCAGGATATCGCTTCAGTCCCACTCAGTTTCATGCACAAGATAGTTCATCCCCCAACAGTTCATTAGCTGCTGTTATTAATACCGTGTGGACGCCCGTGCACAAAATATCAAACATTGTTAGCTGTTTGTACATTGCAGGAACGTGGGATTGAACTGAACTCTTGGTGGCGTACTGAAAGATGAACAGACAAATTTCCACAATGACAGACAAGTTAGCATCCAAACTCCAGAAATGCGTAGAGGTTTGACGATAGCAGGTTCTCACATGATGACAATACTGGCAATGGCGCCTCACACGTAGGTTCCTTAAGTTGGCTGGAAATAACTCTTTGACACATAGTTTGTAATGGAAGAATATATGAAGGATTTTGAAAAAGTGGGGGGGGGGGGGACTTTTTTACACCAAGAAATAAATCAGAAGGAAAATAATGTCTATTTCGTTTTTCCCTGCATCTAATTTCTTCAAATGAGGCGTTCTTGAAAGCCTCCTGGTCCTACAACTTTAATGCATGAAATGATATTTAAGTGATTCAACGTTTTGAAAGTCATAAGATTTTCACTGTCAAATATGGTGGAGAGGAGGTCAGCCAGATCAAATGTCTTTATCGTATGTTGAGTCAGGTTAGCTGTTTCCTTTACTAAAGGAAGTCAAGGGTTGTGTGACGCAAAAGTAATTGTAGATTTGGCAGGGATAGAAAAGTATTGACTTTGCGAACTTGTTCAAGTTGTTATATGCTCAGATCGATGAACTTCATGTGGGATATGTCATAAAACGACAGGGACTCAGGAAACAATAGGAAAGAGTCAGTCGAATAAGATATAATAGTTGTTACTAAGTCAGGATTAACTTCATCCCCGAGCCATTGCACACAGGAGAGCGAGGCTTGGGGAAGAGGGAGCAAAGAAAGGCTGAGGACACACAAAGGAGGACCCTGACACAGACAGCCCACAGGACAGGTCATGTCACCAGGCGTTCATCGTCACGTTGGGGGGGACACTGCCCCCAACCATCACACAGGTGCTCTGTGTGCAGACACACTTTGAAGCTCGACATCGGATATAGCCCGACACACTGCAGTCTCACGTCGTTTTGTTCCTCTCTGTTAATGTGCGATCGTAAATTCGTGACAGCGTGTATAGAAGGTAGGACAGTTGACCTGGGTACTGCAGGCATTCCCCCCCCCCCCCCCCCCCCCCCCCCCCCCCCCCCCCCCCCCCCCTCCCCCCCCCACACCCCAGGCCCGATCCGTCTCCCCCCACCCCCCCCCGCCTCTTTTTTGTATTTACTGACAGGAACCTTATCATTGGGTTTAGTAGTGTCGTCTATTAGTTAGAGTTAGTGACGGTCAGGGCACCACGACCTCATTGTTTCATTCTTTTTGGACGAAAGTAGCTTTGCCTCGAGGTTGCTCAGGATACAGCTGTGTTTTGTAGTAAGCGCGTTATTCCAAACATTACAGCCACACAAACTCTGGCTCATCAGAAATCATCCGACAGTCAGAATTATACATTACAATGTGACTATACGATACACACTGACCATTGGCTCCACTGAAACCCTGCACCAGGGGGATGCTGACAAAAGGACTCATCACTGCTATAGGAAACTCCTGTCTAAAATTCACACACCCGAGTGAAACGGAAATAGTTCGAAACATATCGTCGCAAGGAACATGTGAACAGATGTGGCATGGTGTTCTTCAGGAATATACAGCTTTGAGATCAACTTTAGACAAGAGCCACAAGCTTGCAACTTGAGGCGGGGATATAAATTGTCCCCCATTGACTTTGAACGTCGCTACTAGAAACCTGTGGGTCACATGACTCCAGGGACAGGTAGATAGCTTCCTCTTATGTCCTTTTCTAAAAACCAGATGGTTTGTAACGTCTACGGGGAACTGATACAGTTTCAGACGTATTCCACTTCTGGATTTGTGAATCGTATTCGCACAGAAAGGTGTACGCTGGTGCAGTTTTACTGCCATGATAGATAATCACATTGGACTTGAATAAGAAAGCATCCCCGCTTGAGGACATATGCTTTGAGGAAGTCCTTCCCCTTGTGGGGATCTCCAAAATAAACTATACACAATAGTATTGTCAGACCATTTATAGAACTTTCGATACATAAAAGTCGTCAGGTTCAAACCCGGAAACTAAACCCTACGTGCACATTCCAAGGACTGCGGAACAATTCTTTTAATCGTTTTCTGATATAGACGAGATCTGTTTCTGTTTTGATCGTTGCAAGATTTCCACCTAGGTTCTTGCACCAAATCTCGGCTCGTCTATGCAAAACCATCTGGAGTGTGTTACTAAATGCAGACATTTCGTAATTGGTTCAATCCACATTCTACAGCCTGAGGAATGTGGAGGACAATGTAGCGCTTCTTTTTCTCCGTCTTCACAATATGCTTCATTTGAACACGGCTTATTTTCATACACCTCATCAGATTGCAATCAAATTGTGAGCTGACTAATTTAAGGTCAAAGTTTGATAAGTAACCGTCGTGAACATGGAAAACAAATAGGCCACAACGAACACCAGTGTAAAGAATACGCTGTTGCAGATACTAAGATTGAACTGTAAATGCGAAGAGTATTGAAATGAGTAGTAACAACATTTTGTTTTGCGTCTCAACGCTTGTGCTGCAGAGATCGATACGTCGACACGAGCAGTTACATTTACATTCGTCAAGAAGATTCTGTAGTGGAATATGACAACGTCCAAGGGCCATCAACGTAAGCTTTAACTTAACGGCTGACAGTATACCCATGTAGTCACCGGCTATGTCCACTCCAGAAATCCATTTGATTCATAATAAAATCCCTCGGAACAACCAACTTCACAAACCCATCGATATATGTTTGTAGTCAGATTGTTGCAAACCTATACTTCGATTCTCTCTCAAACGTTTATATTGAGTTTCGGTTTGTTATAAAATGACATGTAATGTGTGGTTGGTGCTCCAATAGAATGTGGTGTTTAGGGTTTCATTATATTCAAGCAGCTTTACACGTAGAATATCAGCAGCAGACTGGATCGGCATGAGGAAAGCAGATGACTGTCATAACAGATACACAGCCCAGGAAGGTTGTTGGCATGCAGGTGTGAAATAGAACCTGGCTTTAGCCGCAAATGACGCACCATGTGCCGACACTTCCACATTGCAAATGACAGAATTTTTTTGGAATTTATGACAAGGCCAAACAGCACTCTTGACGTGAGGGGAATACCAATATGGTGTGTTCATCAGGTCCACATTTGCCGTAATACATCAGTACTGTTTTGAAACGTTGCTGCAAGCTTTTTCACACCGGGACAGAAACAGTTCGATGTTTTGGTTTCATTTGATTGTTTGGACATCCTGGCAGCTAACTGTGGTTTTAGAACGCTGTTTATGACTCAAAGGATTTTCATTACCGCAATATAATATTATTGTTTGCTGCAGTGCTTCCTTCTGTTTCATTGTTGCACTTGCAACTTGACTGCTATTTGCCATCATGTGACTTTTTCTGGCGATACTGTCCCTTGAAACTGTTTTTTCTTCCTGTGGTGGCATAGAAATTGGAGCTGGTGTTTGTAGCACATCATGGGGGCGGGGGTGGGGGGGGGGGCCTAAGGGGGGGGGGGTAGAGCTGCGGACTCGTGATCTTGGGTTTGCGTGTTCGGTTTTCGGTACCGGGGGGATTTTTTTCCCCTCGAGTTAACATTGTCTGACTCCATTCCCCATACAGTCCTTCTAATGAGAACTATAAACTAGGTTCCGTGTGTGAACGCACGCACAACATCTTGCACAACATCTAAAATCCCATCACAACTTTGGGAAGAGAATGCCAGTTTGGCCCTCTCTCTATCTCTCTCTTCTCTCTCCTCGTCTCTCTCTCCTCTCCTCTCTCTCTCTCTCGAGTCCATCCTCTCCTCACTCTCATCTCTCCTCTCTCTCTCTCTCTCTTCCAAAAAATTATTATTAGGTAGCATGTGCTGCATCGTTGCAGGTTTCAATGAAAATTGAAAGGAACTAGAGTAATTTCTCCATACATAATCGATATCCAGTCACATATGTCCTTTCAGTTTTGAATACACAATACGTGAGCTTTGATTCACGTTAAAATTTAGTATTAGAACTGTGCTTGGAAGGAAACTTCTATCAAATGCTTTGTATTGTGGCATCACTTCTCACTTTAAAAGGTAAAGATATTTAATTGGATCAGGTTGCGAATTGGCCTTTGATACTAAATTATCCATCGTTTTCTTTCAATGGCAAAACATATAATGGGGGGGGGGTAGATTAATTCCTATTGTTTGGGTAAGAACATTGGAGCTGACAGAATAACATAAACGACGATGCAGGCTGTGTACTTTTGAAGTCCTTTTAAAAATGAATAAACACTCAAGCGTCGTGGGTCTTAGACCCATTCATCAGGAAACCCTAAACAGTAAACACAAGGTAAAACGTCGAAGTGACGAAATGAACATACAAAAACAATGACAACAAAACAAATTGATGTCACAAACGAATAGTGTAACACGTTTTTCCCTGGTAGCTCTTGCATAAAAGCAAACGTTTGCTACCTGTGTTAGGTCTGTATAGGTTACAGCTAACACCTCCCAATTGAATCTCCTTTTCCACCAGCCCCCCCCCCCCTCCTCCCCCCCCCCCGCCCCCCCCCCTCACTACACACAAACCCCGTATACTCCCCCCTCCTCCTCGGGGGGGTGGTGGGGGGGGGCCCCACCCCCACCCTCACCCCACAACACACATACCTTACCCCCCCCCCCCCACACACACACTCACACTTCGCCCCCTTCCCTCCCCCCGCCCAGCCCCGTCCCCCACCACCACACACACATACTACCCCCACACACACCACCCCCTTCCCGCCCCACCCCCCACCCCACATAACATAACACACACACAAGCATCACACACACACAAAGCACCACCACCCCCGACCCCCACCCCCACACACACTTCACCCTCCCCTTCCCCCCCATACAATTTAACATATCCCCTCCCTCTCGTTCCCCCCCCCACTACATTCCCAGTTCTCTTCTTCATACCTATCCTTCATACTTCAAAAAATGGTAAAGATATTTAGTAGATCAGGTGGGGGGGCGGGGGGGGGGGGGGTATGTGTGTGTGTGTGTTTGAGGTAGGGGTGGGGGAACTTGGGCCTGGTGTGGGGGGGGGGAAGGAGGCGAAGTGTTCGGGGTATGTGTGGTTGTGAGTGAGGGTGGAGGGTGGGTGGAGAGAACTGATAAATGCCAATCCTAGCCAGTCTGCACCACAACCAGTTTCGGATGCACTGAACCCCTAGGAAAAGGCATTTATCAGATCTCATCATACTCAGTGGACTTATTCCCCAGGGCAATGCGCATTAACGAGGTAAAACCAACCTGCATTCACAGTTCAAACCAGTTTCGACCGTTGACTCTAGAAGCGGCATATTACTGTTCTCAAACAAGTAAGACTATAATACCAAAAAATAACGCCCCTACACAACAACTATGTAGGATTGATCAGTTTTTAATTACTTATTTAATAAACTTTTCAGACTTTAATTTTTGTTTAATCCTTTGTTTTTCCTGGTCTTTTCAAACACATTTCAACGAAAACCAAACTAAAATGCATCTCGTCTTTCATGTGAAAAAAAACTAAGTCTTTAAGCTCTCTAAATTTTTTAAAATGAGTTATATTTTTGACAAAAATCCACACACTTTTTCCAGCTGTCTTCCCACTAAAAAGCCAGTTTTGCAAAGGTTTCTTTTTTAACATGTCTTTTTCTGCGAACATCTCTATAAAAAATAGCGCTGCTTTCCCTCAAACAATATAAAAAAGCGTTTTTAACTTCACTCAGTTTATTGCTGGGATCACTAAAAATATGTTATATCTGTCCATAAAACCTTCTAAAACATGATATGCTTTGTTTTCCTTTAAGTGTTGGGCAAAAAATACAATTGATTAAAATTTTAACGAAAAACTGTTTTGTAACAGGTTGAGGATAAATTTGTTTTTTTACAAACCCTTTTTTCCAAAATTAATGAAAAATGGGGGGTTTTTGTCATAAATTTAATGCTCCTAGTTTTATAACAGAATTTAATCTAAATTCAGTTATTTGTTTTCATATTCTGTTTTAACTTTTCAGTATAATAAAATCCTATGGGCCTAAAAGTTGTTTTTGATTTAAACCAAATTCGTTCTGTAAGATTGTTTCTATTTAAACAAGAGGGCGCTTGTTTTTATGACCTTAATATCCCACCATTTAAGAAAGCGATTGGCACAGCCCCGGAGGGCTGCCCGCAGGGCGGGCGGGGGGAGTGAAGGATGACTGATCACACCCCCCAAGGACCCACAATAAAAATTTCTACAACACCCCAATTTTTTTCCCACCACAAAATAAGCATTCCAAATTTACAAAACACAAACCAACAACACCCAACGACAAAACGCACAAAAACAATAAGCACCCCACACCCAAACCACGATTTTAAAAAAAATATTCCCACACGACTTACACAACCATAAAAAAACAATTTTTAAAAAAAATTTTCCCGCCCCCCTTTTAACAAAATTTACACCCTTTTAAAGGGGGGGAAATATTTTCCCGAACCTT
>JAFLJL010006508.1:0-5000 GCA_018398815.1 Conus ventricosus
CTTGGTATAGCAGCTCAACTTGGGTTTGCTTTCTCTCTCTCTCTCTCTAATTCCACCGCCCTGCTATCATCCTAAAGTTCAGGGGTTGGCCGTACCTTTTCTCAACTTTCTGTCTGTGGGCCTCTCGCCTGTCTTTTTCCCTTTCCACTGCTCTTTCTTTTATTTTGAAGTAAGCTCCACTGTGACGCAGCATGGCATTTGGCCCCTTGTGAGGGGGGTTTTTAGCTCTTCACTCGAGCGAAGATGCCCTTTTGGGCCGCCTGCCCACCCGGTTCTTTCCCATAACGAGAGTACAGTCATACTTTCTTTCCTCATCGGCCTGTGGAGAGGGACTCTTTTCTTCTGTTTCCGCACTCGCCTCGTCCTCCGACGGACAAGGGTGAGAAGCCTTTGACCCGCCCTTGGGGGTCACCCCACGGGTAGCTGGTAAGAAACATTTCGTGGTCGTTTTTTTTGTTTTTGTTTTAGCCCTTAGTCTTCGCTTTGGAAATTTTTTTTTTGTTTTCAAATTGTAAGAGAAATATTGGTGAAAATTTCTCGGGTTAAATTCAATTTTTTTAAAAACCGGGCCATTCAAATTATTTCCAAAAAATTTTTTCTCCTTTTTATGTATCTGGGAGCGTATCGGGGGGGAAAGGGGAAGAACCTGGTGATTCAGGTTGGAACTTGCTTGGTCTCGCTCGCCGCCCCGTAAATTTCGCCGACTCTTATCTTTGGGCCCACCGTCTGTGTGGGTGAAAGGGAGAACGATTTTTATTTCGCAGCGTGCGTACCTTTTTGTCGTTGGATGCGGGTTGAGAAATTTTTAATTTTGAAATGGTTTTATAAAATGGAAAATTTACGCCATTAAATTTGTTTTTGCAAAAGTGTGACAGTTATTAAGCGATGTCGCTGTGTTGGTTTATTTTTCCAAGAAGGGAAAAATTTAAAAAGTGAGGGAGAAAGGGTGAAAAATTATATTTGTTTTATAACCTGTTGATTTAAACATCTTTACCTGCATCGTGGAGAAAACTTGATTCAATGGGTTTCTGTGTGCATTTTTAAAAACACTTCCCCTCGCCCATCATGCGAGTGGCTGTTAAGACTTGACAGCAATGGTCAGACGGTACTGACGGCAGGGTTCCAGTACCCTTCTTCCTTCCTCCTTCCTTCTTCTTTCCCTCCTCTTCGACTCTCCTCCCAGCTACGTCCTCCCCCCTCCCGGGGCTTCACCTGGAGCACAGACTGGATGGGCCACGTGCTGGTCGAGGCCACGTTCTGGCTGAGACCACGGACTGAATGGTGCCACGCGCTGGTCGAGGCCACGCCTTGGTCGGGACCGTGGACTGGTAAGGAGCCCGCCGTCTTGACTGGCCGGCCCGGACCCCCGTCCAGGACCTCCAGTAACAGCGCCACGTTTCCCCCCCCCCGGGACACGCCCTTCACTGCCCGCTTGGAAGTCGAGGGTGCCGGCTTTGAGCGACTCCCTGCGAGAACCAACCCGTCTCGGAGCACCTAGTGCGACAGGGTGCTCCCAGCAGACTCGACAGGGGCAGGGGTGTGCACGCACTCCATGGTGTTAGGAAGGGTCGAGGCTGGAAATATTCCTTTAATAATTGTGTATATGTCATATGTGCTGGAATGCTGTAATTGTGATTGTGTACGTTGTATGGTGAAATATTTATTTATAATCGTGCATGTTGTGGGTGTGGGAGTGCTTGATTGTGATTGTGCATGTTGTGTGCGTTGGAGTGCTTGATTGTGTTTGTGCATGTTGTGAATGTTGGAATGCTTATTTTGCTGGTGTGAATAAATGGGGTGTTGTATCGTAATCTTTATTGTGTGGTCTCTTGCGGGGCGTGTGAGGTCAGTCACTCCCTTCACTCCCACCTAGACCGATCCTGTCAGGGCAGACCTCCAGGGGTCGGTCGTGACACTGGCAGTCACAGAGTGACAGCTTTGAACGCACAACTCAAGAATCCCATCTCATTTCCAAACTGGACACACTACACCCCCAAGGCATCAATATCCAACATTAACCAAACACACATACCCACCTCTTCCACATCAGTTGGCAATATCCCCTACCAACACACAAAACATACACACACACATACACACACACTTACATACACCACCACCACATCCCCTTCACTCACTTCATACAGTAGTTACAGCAACCCTCCATCTATCTAATCTTAATTTTGTTTTGATCCTTCCCCTAAATCCCCCCCCCCCCCCACACACACACACACACACACCTTTCTTCTCCTTTTTTTTTTTTTTTTAATCTATCCACCATTACCACACAACCATCACAAAGATATCATACCATCCTAATAAACTAGACACACAACCCTATCATATCACACACACACACCTCCCCTGACGCAACCCCCCCCCCCCCCCCCCTCTGTTTCCTCTCCCATAATCCCCTGGCCTCATGTCATTTCCGCCTTCATGGACATTAACGGATGAGTCATTTTCATCTCTTTTTTTGTTTTTCGTAGTTTGTACTGTCCCACATGTTAAATGTGATTTATTTTTTTCGCCTGATGAAGACCCAGTGGTTGAAATGCATCGTGTCTTGTCTTGTGCTTTGTTTTGTCATTGTCATTGGCGGTAAGTTCTAAAAACTCTATTCCTAATCTTGCTTCGTTCGCCGCCTTCAGTCACTCCATTTTGAAAAAATAATTGCTTAGTCGCGGAGCCAGTGTCGTATATAATACTGTCGCTCATAAAATCGTGTCGCAGCGACAGTATTTCCCGGAAATACTGCATTTTATGGACAGCTAACAATATTCATGGGACATTTTTTCGTGAAAAGTTGTCGCGCGAACATTTTTTTCCAGCAATTATTGTCGCTGCAACAATTTTCACGTGAAATGCTATCGCTGCGATACAATTCCACGGCGACAGTATTATATACGACACCGGCGTGAGTGAGCTCTCCCTCCGGAGGGTGCCACCACGTCCGTCCAACGACAGCCTCCATGAATTCGCCGATACCGGTGACCCCGATGGAATCAAACTAAGGCCATAGAAAGGAATGTTTTTGAAGTCTTGTTTACCCTCATGTGGCTTGGCCCACCTAGTCAAGGAAGCAATGCGACATGCATGGCGTGTAGTTACCCTCATGTGGCTTGGCCCACCTAGTCAAGGAAGCAATGCGACATGCATGGCGTGCAGTAAGCAAGTAACACAAGATGACTGGTTTGTCACAGGTAGAATGGTCAGCCGACTTACAGGTAGAATGGTCAGTGGACTTACAGGTAGAATGGTCAGTGGACTTACAGGTAGAATGGTCAGTGGACTTACAGTAGAATGGTCAGTGGACTTACAGGTAGAATGGTCAGTGGACTTACAGGTAGAATGGTCAGCCGACTTACAGGTAGAATGGTCAGTTGACTTACAGGAAAATCTGCTCAACGGTGTCATACGTAAGAAGAGCTGGAAACGCTGTGTGTGTGTGTGTGTGTGTGTGTGTGTGTGTGTGTGTGTGTGTGTGTGTGTGTGTGTGTGTGTGTGTGTGTGTGTGAGTGAGTGTGTGTGTGTGTGGTGTGTGTGTGTGTGTGTGTGTGTGTGTGTGTGTGTGAGTGTGTGTGTGTGTGTGTGTGTGTGTGGTGTGTGTGTGTGTGTGTGTGTGTGTGTGTGTGTGTGTGTGTGTGTGACTGACACGGGATGTGTCAGTGTGAGATATAAAGTAAACGCCTCGACTGGCCTTTTACAGGCTTAGCAAATCTCTATGTACGACGTGATGAAGAGGTAAAAACCAAAACGTTTCGAAGAAATTAAGATGTATAACCTACAGATGAAGGTACTTCTAAAACATGTAAATATAGTGACTGATTTGTTTTTTATGTCCTTTCCACAAACTTTTACTCCAGAAACTCCAGGGACATGCGGTGTACTATCTTTACTGAAAGGGGAACAGGCACGTATACGTTTTTGTAAATGGATATAAGGTCTTACAGACTGAAAAGATTGTCTAACTTGCTGACGCCAAGAAAGAAAAACTGTTATAGGTATACAAAACAAACGATTTTGTTATCACAAAACAAACAAACAAAACAAATAAACAAAACAAACAAACAACAACAGAGGCTTGTGTGGCAGACGCGATTGTGAAAAGAAAAGGTATTTTGAGTATGTGAGGACATGTTGAATGTGGAAGTAAAGATGTAAATGCACAGTAGAAAGAATGTTATGTAAATAATGTAAACGCTCAGCTATTAAATAAAAATGCAGAAAGGCTGGGTGTCTATGTTGCGTGACCAAGTGCCTGACAGGGCTAGTCAAATTTAACAAAGAAGCCACCAGGAAAAGAAAGAAAACGTTGCTCATACATTCATTATCATGCCTGTCATGTTTTTTTGCGGCTGTTCAGAGCAAGTTACTTAGTTTTGAGAGGCAGGGGAAGTTACAGCTCACCTGCAGCTGCAGAGGCCAAGCCGTGAATGCAGTCAGAAAAGGGTGTTTTCTGCAGGCCGCTCCCCACCACCAGCTAACCACGCTGTACTCGCGAACTGAATGTTATCTGTGCATAGCCGGTCTGGCAGCAATGTGTTCGGCATTGTTGAGCGGCCGTTACAAATGGGGCTGTCCGTTTGATAATTAGTAGTTGCCATGACAAATGTAATATATCTGCGCTCTTGAGATGACTGAATTGGCGAATTCCCGACAATTACTTCAATACCAAACTGGACTAGGTTCATTTTCCTGTAGATAACGTAGATACGGCAGAAAGCTGGTACGCAAGTGGTCAGGCAATATTAGAACAATGACAACACACACAAAATTGTGCAAAAATAACGTCATCACTTTCTGGGTATTTAATTTTCCCTAGTTAACAAGTACACAAGTTTGATACATGCCTCTGCTCGGACTACGGCAACAAAAATGTTGGATCAGAAATGTGTAAGCGTTGTTTTCTTCGCCCTTTCAGCAAGTGCCTCGCTTAGGACGGAAAAATAAGCTGTGTGCACCAAGTGCCTCGCTTAGGACGGAAAAATAAGCTGTGT
>JAFLJL010006508.1:7500-11693 GCA_018398815.1 Conus ventricosus
TCATCATCATCATCATCATCATCATCATCATCATCATCATCATCATCATCATCATCATCATATCCCAGGCAAGTGATCCGTGGAGCAGTGTCTAGCTTCTGCCTGTGGACAGTAACTGTCGGCGTTGGTGATCTGCCTGTGGCTAGCCAACAACGTGGTCCTCTTGACACTGAATTGTATGCCATACTTTGCCAACGCTTCATCCTGTCATTCCACAACCCTGGCGAGATCTCATCCAATGCCCTCCAGGCCAGTTCTCATCCAATGCCCTCCAGGGGAGTTCTCATCCAATGCCCTCCAGGACCAGTTCTCATCCAATGCCCTCCAGGGGAGTTCTCATCCAATGCCCTCCAGGGAGTTCTCATCCAATGCCCTCCAGGCCAGTTCTCATCCAATGCCCTCCAGGGAGTTCTCATCCAATGCCCTCCAGAGGAATTCTCATCCAATGCCCTCCAGGGAGTTCTCATCCAATGCCCTCCAGGGGAGTTCTCATCCAATACCCTCCAGGGAGTTCTCATCCAATGCCCTCCAGGCCAGTTCTCATCCAATGCCCTCCAGGGAGTTCTCATCCAATGCCCTCCAGGGGAGTTTTCATCCAATGCCCTCCAGGCCAGTTCTCATCCAATGCCCTCCAGGGGAGTTCTCATCCAATGCCCTCCAGGGAGTTCTCATCCAATGCCCTCCAGGGGGGAGTTTCTCATCCAATGCCCTCCAGGGGAGTTCTCATCCAATGCCCTCCAGGCCAGTTCTCATCCAATGCCCCCCAGGCCAGTTCTCATCCAATGCCCTCCAGGTCAGTTCTCATCCAATGCCCTCCAGGTCAGTTCTCATCCAATGCCCTCCAGGGGAGTTCTCATCCAATGCCCTCCAGGGGGAGTTCTCATCCAATGCCATCCAGGCCAGTTCTGATCCAATGCCCTCCAGGGGAGTTCTCATCCAATGCCCTCCAGGGGGGAGTTCTCATCCAATGCCCTCCAGGGGAGTTCTGATCCAATGCCCTCCAGACCAGTTCTCATCCAATGCCCTCCAGGGGGAGTTCTCATCCAATGCCCTCCAGGGGAGTTCTCATCCAATGCCTCCAGACCAGTTCTCATCCAATGCCCTCCAGGGGGGAGTTCTCATCCAATGCCCTCCAGGGAGTTCTCATCCAATGCCCTCCAGGGGAGTTCTCATCCAATGCCCTCCAGACCAGTTCTCATCCAATGCCCTCCAGGCGGGAGTTCTCATCCAATGCCCTCCAGGGGAGTTCTCATCCAATGCCCTCCAGGGGAGATCTCATCCAATGCCCTCCAGGGGGGAGTTCTCATCCAATGCCCTCCAGGCCAGTTCTCATCCAATGCCCTCCAGGGGGGAGATCTCATCCAATGCCCTCCAGGGGGAGTTCTCATCCAATGCCCTCCAGGGAGTTCTCATCCAATGCCCTCCAGGGGAGATCTCATCCAATGCCCTCCAGGGAGATCTCATCCAATGCCCTCCAGGGGGGTTCTCATCCAATGCCCTCCAGGGGGAGTTCTCATCCAATGCCCTCCAGGGGAGTTCTCATCCAATGCCCTCCAGACCATTTCTCATCCAATGCCCTCCAGTGGGGAGTTCTCATCCAATGCCCTCCAGTGGGGAGTTCTCATCCAATGCCCTCCAGGGGAGATCTCATCCAATGCCCTCCAGGGGAGTTCTCATCCAATGCCCTCCAGGGAGTTCTCATCCAAATGCCCTCAGGTCAGTTCTCATCCAATGCCCTCCAGGGGAGTTCTCATCCAATGCCCTCCAGGGGAGTTCTCATCGAATGCCCTCCAGGCCATTCTCATCCAATGCCCTCCAGGGGAGTTCTCATCCAATGCCCTCCAGGGGGGAGTTCTCATCCAATGCCCTCCAGGGGAGTTCTCATCCAATGGCCTCTGCCCTCCAGGGAGTTCTCATCCAATGCCCTCCAGGGGAGTTCTCATCCAATGCCCTCCAGGCCAGTTCTCATCCAATGCCCTCCAGGGAGTTCTCATCCAATGCACTCCAGGGGAGTTCTCATCCAATGCCCTCCAGGGGGAGTTCTCATCCAATACCCTCCAGGCCAGTTCTCATCCAATGCCCTCCAGGTCAGTTTCTCATCCAATGCCCTCCAGGCCAGTTTCTCATCCAATGCCCTCCAGGGGAGTTCTCATCGAATGCCCTCCAGGGGGAGTTCTCATCCAATGCCCTCCAGGGGAGTTCTCATCCAATGCCCTCCAGGGGGGGTTTCATCCAATGCCCTCCAGTGGAGTTCTCATCCAATGCCCTCCAGGGGGGAGTTCTCATCCAATGCCCTCCAGGCCAGTTCTCATCCAATGCCCTCCAGGGGAGTTCTCATCCAATGCCCTCCAGGGGAGTTCTCATCCAATGCCCTCCAGGGGAGTTCTGATCCAATGCCCTCCAGGCCATTCTCATCCAATGCCCTCCAGGCCAGTTCTCATCCAATGCCCTCCAGGCCAGTTCTCATCCAATGCCCTCCAGGGGAGTTCTCATCCAATGCCCTTGTCAACCTCAGTGTAATGTCAGTGGAGGAAGGACTAGCGCACAGCCCAAACACACTCACAGCTTGCTTACAATCTCATTCATACATCATGCATTCGTCACATCAAACCACTAGTAAAGTCTATAACTTTACTACACATGTTCATAGAACGAAACATCAATGCATATGGAACAAATGAAATAAAACATTCTCTCTTTCCTGAACTTCACAAAATCATTTATCTAAAACATCATTAACTAACCCGGGTATAAACAGATTTCTACTTTACCTGGCCAGGTGATCTTAACTATTCACGAATCACTGTCTTTCTTTTCTTTTCTTTTTCTTTTCACTGTCACTTTCACAACACGACACAACTGCCGGCACTGGTGTTGGTCTGATGGCGCCTGGTCAGGTGAGACTGTTGGCGTTGGTCTGTGGTTCTGCTTGGCGAAGTGACGCTGCCAGGTATGAGGTCGAACCCCCGGTTAGGTTAGAACAGTGACTATCAACATCGATCTGTTCTCCTTTCTTTCTTCCTGCATTAACGCATTGCACTCTCTCTCTCTCTCTTCTAGTCTGCTCTTATCAAATGGACATGGTTGCTTTTCTTTTCTTTTTTTCTTTCTTCTTTTCTTCTTCATAAATTAGCACTCTCTCTCTCTCTCCACATCTCTCCTCGTCCTTCCTCTGCAGACTATCTCATGCTAATCTCTCAACTTGGTTCTCTCTCTCCTCCCCTCATCTCTCTCTCTCTCTGCCCTTCTCTCCTGCAGAGCTCCACTCAGAACCTCCCTCTCCCTTCTCTCTCTGTTCGTTCTTCCCCTCGTTCCCCGTTCTCTCACTCACGCATTCTTCTTATTCGTTCCGATCTCCAAACGGGCGAGTACCATTGGGCAGTATTTTTACCCCTGCACCCCGAAGTTGTCTCCCTCTAATTCCATTGGATATTCACATCACGACAGTCCCGTCTACACGCCTTACTCTCTGTGGTGGTCAATTGGTCATTTAATTGATTAGCTAGATTTCACCCCCACCACACACTACCTTCTCCCCTTTCCTACTTAACTGGTGCCGTGTGGACACTGGTCACTCTAAAGTGGCTAGCTGAGTCTGGGTGGGCGCCACGATGTCTAAACTAACAATGACGCTGGTTCACAAATTGGCTAGATGAGGCTGGCCAGGCACTGAGGTCCGTCTGGGCAGACATCGAGGCGTCGGTCAAAGCCGCTTAGTCGTCTGGCGGGACAGAACGTCTCTGTGGAGCCTCTCCCCTATGCTTAATTGGCCGGACCCGACCTATGGCCCCGTCTTTCTGGCGCCTAGAATGTTTGAGTTTGGACTTATGTCCAGTTGGAGTGGCCGACGACTGACCACACTTCGGTTGTGCTGAATTTTGACCGTGACAATTTCCCCCTTGCAAAAGACATGCACCGCATTGTCTCAAAACAACGGTACAAAAAAGACAACAACCGAATTTGCTGACACACAGCTACACGCGCAAAGTTTAAAAAACATACTTTACAACAACGGTTTATAAGTTATAAAAATATCATTAGTGAATACCACTCATGAGTTAACATTGACTGCGCTCTTGCGTTATTTAACTCATTTTATAACGACCTCTGTGCGCACTATGCAACCTACTGCGGATTTCCATCTCCTTTTCCAATTCTTATGAAAAGCAATCATTGACCAACTCTCCTTTCAA
>JAFLJL010006509.1:9189-21673 GCA_018398815.1 Conus ventricosus
ACGAGAGAGGGGAGACGGTTTTGGAAAGTGACTAAACAGACCGCCGAAACGGCGTAACACACCAAAAAGAAAGAAGAAGAAAAGAAAGGAGGAGGTGGAGGCGATGGAAAGCACAGTCCGTGGCCCTTTCTGCCGCGCCATTGTGTTTGCTGTGTGTGAGGAACGCTTGACAAAACCCATCGATCTGTCCAGAGAATGTCTTTATACGGGTTCAAGCTCACTATCTTATTCTGCACGAAACCCCCCTTTTCACATCCAAGTCACGTCCTTTCTCAGGGTCACTTTTAGCCAAAATTAACTCTGTTTCACAAAAATTAACGCGCCAAAACCTCCAAAAATCGACGTAATCAGCACATTAAAAATGGGGGCTTGCGTGCAAGACAAGATAGGGTGATCGGAACCCGTATAAAAGACATTTCTCTCCAGAGACATAAAAATTAAGGGTTTACAGTACCTCTGACTGACTTGGCCTGTACTTAACTTAAGAGCCTAACTAGTAGTACTTAAGAACCTAACTAGTACTTACTTAAGAACATAACAAGAACTTACTTAAGAACATGACAAGAACTTATAATTTACTTACACTTAACTTGTAATTACTTGCACTTAACTTAAAAAGTACTTTCTATAACTAACTTAACTTGTACTTATCTAGTTCTTAACTTGTACTTTATCTAGTTCTTAAAAACTATTCCATAGAAAATGGATCTACTGCAGGAGGTTGCACTTTTTTTTTTGCAGAAGCTGGTTCTTCTTCTTTTACTGTGGGGGCTTGCAGCTTTGTTGTTAGGCATGGTGTTAAGTATCTGTATGCAAAAAACCGCCAACAACAGCAGCAGCGCCCAATACATAATGATGCATTATTGTTTGATTGTGATTGTGTTGTTGTTAATTGTTGTTGTTAATTGTGTTGTTGTTGGTGCTGACGATGTTGTATTACTATCTAATAATTTTTGTTTTGCTGATTGGTTTGCTTTTCTCAGTCTGTTCCATTCAGCTAGTTTATCCCCAGCCTCAACACGCCCAGGATTTTTAGTCTTAGTAACATTACTCACCTGCTGTAGATTCACTTGCGGAGCACTCACTTGTGGCATATTTTACTTGCTCCTGTGGACTGTCCTGCGGCGTCTTCTTCTCCTGATCGCTCTTTTTTTTTTTTATTCCGATTAAATTTAATATGATCAAAATTAATATGATTAAAAGTAATTAATCCCATGATGAATGGACATAACATCGTCCCAAATCTATAATACATGTCACATGCAAGAGTTTCTAGTGACTTGTTTAAAACTGGATCTTGCGATGTCATATTTTAAATCTTCTTCTGAATCAGCTGGCGCCATCTTACTTACTAACTTAGCATATAGGCTAATCATTGTCTGACCCACTGATCTAACCATTTTTGACCCTAGCTGTGCTTCGTACCTAGCGTAGTACTTCTCAACGTCTGAAGTAGACAGTTGTTGAATCTGTTCAATACTTAGTTCAATGCCTAAATACTGTCTAGTTTTTCCACACGCAGCCAGAGAGTATAATCTTTCTTTATGGCAGTGGTCTGCTGAGTAGCCTACGGAGTAGTCTGCTTGCTCCTCACACTTTAATAGTTCGTCACAATCCATTTTTAAAAGCAATAAAAAATAATATATACTTTTAAAACCATGAGTTTAACGTTGGTTAATTATGCAGTGCCTATCGTTGGTGTTATAGTTTATTCAACTCTTGCAAAATGCTTGTTAGGAATAAAACCGCCCAACATGGGAAGATAGAAGATTCGCCAAAACTAGTTGCAAACTTTATTTTTAGCTTTAACAACAAAAGATTATCTGATTAAAAAGCACATAGACAGTCTTTCGTATTATGATTATTTTAATTATTTTTTTAGTTAATAAAAAGTTGAGTGAAAAAAAGATTATCAATACTATTTACCATTCTGCTGTAATTAGCGGTCTTAGTATAGGCTATAGCGTGCTAGCAAAAAACATGTTTAAAATGAAGCCGGCTGACCTAGGAAGGTTAGACATTGAGGATGTTGTTAAGGTTATAGTTGTAATCACTGCAGGGATTGCGTCAAAAGACTTTCTTGTTACACAGGGGATTATCCCAGAAAAATATTAATACATAGAAAGATTAATCTAGAAAATATTAATTTATAAAAAGATGTCTGGATTGGTTCTGATGGTGGGAGGAGGTATTGTTAATGCTTTGGCCTTCTCTGGAAGCAATTATATGTTTAGTAAATTGCGATCCGATGAAGAGAGAGAACGTCATAACAAGGCAATGGAAGATTTAGCTAAGGCAAGAGACGCTTACGAGAAAAGGCGAATTGCTCACTTAGACTTTATTAATAAAAAGTTAAGAGAACAGCGACATGCAGAGCACACATTTACAGACGTTGATGACGCAATGAATGATATTACTTAGTGACGGGAAAGAAGTTTCTAACATCGCCGCCGCCAGAACTGTCTGACTTTTATGAACCATCTGAGGAACAGAAGACTGCAGAGTTAGTTTTTATTGCAGTTGGCATGACCTCAGTCTATCTTGTTGCTCACTTCCTTGTGTAAAATAAAATGCATTTAAAAATATGGACAATACGAAGTACAATACGAAGTACAAAATATATTATTCTCCTAAAGGGTATTGGAAAGGAAAGACCGCTATTGAAAAACTAAGTAAAGCTGCTAGAGTGTCTGAATCAGATGCGAAAGACTGGCTTTCAAAACAGGCAATTTGGCAAATATATCTACCTGGCCCCAAAAGAATAATAAGGCCTAGATTTGTTAACTCAGTTCCAAATGACACCCACCAAATGGACTTGCTGTATCTTCCACATGATAAGGTTAGAAGAAAAAAGTTTAAGTATGCTCTGACAGTTGTTGACATGGCTTCAAGATACAAAGACGCTGAACCTTTAACGGATAAAAGCTCAACTGCTGTGGCTGTGGCTTTACAGCAAATATACATGCGAGGCCCATTAAAGTATCCTTGGATGATCCAGGTTGATGATGGAAAAGAGTTTTAAAGGCTCTGTAAACCAACTGTTTTTAAAACATCATGTTACAGTTAGAGAGGGATCCCAAGCAACCATCGATCACAGGCCCTAGTAGAAAACTTTAATAAGAATCTAGCTGAACGCCTGTTTACCTATCAATATCACAGAGAAATTATGGATAGAGAACGCAACACAGAATGGGTTAGGAGGTTGCCAGCAGTCTTACGTGCCATGAACAATGAAGAATTTAAAGCAACAGGCCCTAAACCAGTAAACGCGATCAAATTAAAAAAAATTAGCATTACTGAAGATGTGCAGGGGACTCAAAAACTCTTGCTGTTTGGCCTAAAAGTAAGATACTTGTATGCTCCTGGAGAGGCAGAAGGTGATGTTAGAATTAGAGCCACAGACCCCATATGGAGCGTAGACGTATATGAAGTTGAAAGAATCATGAATACAAACCCTCCCGTATATTATTTAAGAGAGACTCTCTCTTCTAAAAAGCCTGCCCCTAAAAGATCCTTTGTTCGTGAAGAGCTGCAAGTTGTCCCACCAAACACAGTGAGTTAACAAAAAAATAGTATTTATTTTTTGTTAAACATATTTTTTTGTTAAACTTATTTTTTTGTTAAACTTATTTTTTGGGCCTATTTTGGACTTAACTGATCGTGTGTTTGTTTTTTAATGTTCTCTTTAATTGCATCAGTGTCTACCTGTCGTGAAGTAAAAGTCTTTCTCCACTCCTTTTGAAGCTCAATTTTTGCCGTCTGTAATCCTCACCATCAGCCATAAGCTTCTGAAATTCTTCGTCTGTAATGTTTTCATCCTGTAATGATTTGCTTATTCTTAATCTTAATGAACAAAGTTTTGCTGATGCTAGGGCTACAATGGCAGTGTGCTTTTGTAATTTAGGAGTTATTTTTTTAAAACAGCACTTACAATCATAGACATGGCGCCTAACCCTAACCGAGACCCCCTAATGCTAAAGAGGCTGGTGCCCCAGCCCAGTAGCTAAAAGAGCAACACCAGAACCAGCACTTACGCTAGCTGCAGCTGAGGAGCCAGTAATTACATAAGAAAGAGTATTTAAAGCTTTAGCATATTTCTTTCTAGTAACTCTATACTTATCCAAGTCGCTTTCTATTTCCTTTTGAAGTTCAGTTATTTGCTCTACTCTAAACTGTTGAACCTCCATTTTTAATTAAAATTATTTTAAAAATTAATCTTATACATATCTTCTTATTAATCCTTCTGGCAGCACTTCATCAACAGAGTAAAACGCAATAAAATCAACATACTTAAAGGTCTACTTTAGAGGTTTTCGATAATTGGTCAGCTTATGCAGAAATATGAAATGTTTGATAAATTGGTAAAATTAACATCCGATTCGCTCCCGATCACACGAAATCGATCCGCGAAAGTGGGCATTTTCACCTGTAATCAAGAAAACGGGAGGTAATCAACTAAATCTTGGCATGGCTTAACTGCTCTTGGATGTGACGTCACATGATGGACAGCGACGGCGACAGAAAGCGATTCTGATGGTTCTTGCGTATCTCGCTCGGTATTTAATTTATCATGTAAAAGCAGTGACTATGATTGCGACAGCCAATGTGACTCTGGGGATGTTTCTGCAAGGCCTATACCTTATCAGTTTGAACGCTAAGTTCTTTTTACCACGTCAGTTCAGTTCCAGCTGGACGCCCGAACACAGCAATCCGAAGGCGTACGGACTTTACCGAAGTCTCGAAGGAGGCTACCGACTGACTTCTTGATGCGATCACGCGTGGACGGCGAGCGGAGATTCTCCTTCCTCAAGCCTTAACGTGTTCATTCAATTTAACAAGTGTGATCTGGCCATAGATAAGAACAGAATAAACGTGCGACTATCGTACTCATCTGTACGAGCTTACCACTCCGCCTTCAAAGTATATGCGCACAATGCAGACGAAGTTTTTGATTCACTCGAACGCGCTCGGCAATTGTCAGAATAGCTCGTTTCCGCGGTCCAGTTGGAACTGACGTGGTAGAAAGAACTTTAGCTGCCCGGCATGGTTGCACGAACCGAATCCACTTCTTTCGAGTATCTGCATCAGATGGAAATGTGTTCAAAGAATATCCGTCTCCTGCTGAGTGGCTGCACTCGCCTACAGCACAATATCTGCCACCCCCTCATGACTTTTTAGGCTGTAGGGGTTCGCAACTCGTGTTGATTTCACTTGGCGTTGGCTTGTTGTGTGGGTCACGGCTGATGGCCAGTCCATCAAGTGACGTCACGGTTTTCGATCTACCACGCGGGGTTTGAACAGGTGTGCAAAAGTCGTTTTTTATCTATTAAATTCTTTCGGCGATTTTATTTTAAAAATGAATACCATACCGTAGTTATATGACATGTAGACCTGTTTTTAACAAATTATCAAAAATCTCTAAAGTAGACCTTTAATGAAATAAAGTCGAGTACTGTTAGTTTGGTTTTGTCAACATTCACAGTAACCTTGTCAGATGATGCATGGGTGTTTATTTCATCTCCGTTTTTAGTAATTGCAATAACAAGCTTAAGAGGAGTATCCAAGTTTTCAGCCTTTATTTGTATACCTCTAATTAACGTATGTTCTGGCAAACTAGGATCGCCCTCCCTCGGAGTAATAAATAAACGAAAAATCATCGTCATTTGCTTAGGTAGTGACTGTAGCGTTGGGGTAAATTCTAAGCCGACGGTGTCCCCCCCCCCCCCCCCCCCCCCCCCCCCCCCCCCTCTCAGCTAAGGACTTCTTTCTCTGTAGCATATATTCAGAACCCCGATTAGTTATTTCAATCTGTTTTTTCTGTTGTGTTCCTGGAACTAGGCTAACAAGAATGGGCCCCTCATTTAAAGCTTTTCTAAAATTGTTTTCCTTATCAAAGTATACATTGGGGCTTCGTAGTTCAAACTTTAAATTCCAAGTAATTTCAGGAAGCAACGCCCAAGCATTCTCTCTTTTATGAAGTTTGTATTCATGTTTGCCAAAATCGTTTACCCTTAAATTTCTTATCTCTTCTAGGGTAGGATATTGCTGTCGTTTTTTATCTTCAATTTCTGTTCGTTTGTAAACTCCACCATCTGTGTATTCAAATCCATAAACATTTCCTGGCACTCCTATTAGATCAAACTCAGTTGTGTCTGCTAGGTCTTTCAGCTCTACTGCAGTGCATTTAGGAGCTAGCTGCGCTTTTGATTCTGGCCCCGAGACATTCTTTTTGTAATATAAAAATAAAAATTATAACAAACAAATTGTTATTAAAAAATCAATAATAAACAATCTACAATAAACAAACGTATTGAACTGGGGGGTCAGTCCGCAAGCATAGCTTAGCGTGCTTAGATTTTTCTAACTGCTTTTTTTTTTTAGCTCATCTTTGTCCCTTATTATATAATTTTCACTTAATCATTCTTCAAAACTATCTTTGTCCTTAGTGTAAAATAATACAACCGATTTTAACTGCGATCTAAAAGTTCTTTTAAGACGGCATTGCCGCTATTTTGAGTTAAGAGCCACACAGATCACTAAGGCGTGGCGAACACTAAAGGCTAGCTTTGACAGAGTTTTCTTTTTTTTAACTACTGTCTCGTTCAGTGAACAGTCATCAATAATAAAAGTGTTTCAGGTCCCTTCAATAGTCATATAGTGATGTTCTAAACAGTCATTCAGTTTGTCGATAGGATCCAACTGAAATATATTATCGTCTGTCATAATAAACTTCCTGTCTTTGTAAGACTTGTTTGTGCTTGATGGTTGTGCAGAATATAACAACTGTTCTCGTAATGAAACCTGTATATTGTTTTGTAACTAAATCATAGTACAAAAGACGCTGTTTTCCCACACACGTTATCCCGAGATAGACGAACCAGTGCGGATCTTTTGGTATCGTTGAAACTTCAAGATCATCTGTTTTTATAGAATATTTCTTTACATTTTAATAAGCCAACGTCTTTTAGCCTGTTTTCTTCAATGTCTTAACTGAGCCTTCACAAACCATAAAAACTTGCATTTTTATTGGGGTATCGTTTCCGTCTGCTTCTTGATCTATGAATATTTATTTTTATACCATCCTGCCTCCTACCTTAGTCTCCACTTCCAAACAATCTGTTTCATATGGGAATCTAAAATCCAACCCTGCCCTCATGTGGTTATTAAAAACAGTAGTCTTCGAGTCTTACATCATCAAAGGCGAAGTTTTTTACTCATACACGATCAACTGCAGCGATCGCTTTGCATACCCTCCACGTGAACAAAAACTTTCTATTTCATCGAAGTGTTGGAGAGTAAAGTCCGCGCCCGAATACAAACCTGATCAGACTTGCCAATTTTTTATTGCACAGTTCAACCTTCTCAATTTTTTGATTATAAAACGCTTCTGATTCTTATGAAAAGGCGTTGTTTCTTCAGTAACAGAAAAAAATTCCTTTTAAAGACTTCAGAGACTGATTTAAGATGTAATGTTCCAAATAGTGTCTCGTTTGTTTCTATTTTTGTAATGCTTTCATAATAAATAACTTTTTTATTTTAAATTTTATTTAAAAAATCTTTTAACCTCAATAAATCCTAACTTTTTACTACCCCACATCACCCACATATCACATACCTCTTTCCATATACAAACTACCCTTTACAAACTCCCTCCCCCCTCCCTCCCCCCCCCCCCCCCCCAAACCTACCATAACCCCCACCCCCTTACACCCCCCCCTCCCATCCCCCCCCCCCCCCCCCCCCCCCTTCCCCCTCCCCCCCCCCCTTTCCCCCCCTCCCCCCCCCACCCCCCCCCCCCGGATTAAATGTCAAGTTCAATAAGTAAGTTTTTATCTTTTGAGTGCGCCTTAGGTAATATGGTCTTTATGCCGTCTTTAAACGCTCAAAATCTAGAGATGCCAAAATATGTTGCCAAATGCTTTGCTACTGCCTCATTTAAACATCATTCTTGGCATCCCCGCTTTATGCTGGCAGTTGAGACCGTTGGGCACTTTGTATTCCTGATTAACCTTTCTCTTTCCTTTCTTTTTTAGGCAGCCACTAGATCAGGAATTAGAGGGCTAATAATGTCGCCCGCCTTAGTACAAAGACTTCTCTGCCTCCAGTTTGATTGTTCATATGTTTAACTGATATGCCCTGCCAAATTAAGCAACAACAGTTAGCTTTAGCGATTGTCGATTTATTATCGTTTTGTATGATAGTGTAGCAGTGCCCTGGCACGTATAACATCGCCAGCGCCAAGATCCAGGAACATAACGATTAAAGTTTGTGCCGGCTGAACTGTTGATGGGGTATTTACCTCGACTACATTACAGTTATGCCCTTTTTCTTTTTACGCCTCATGCGGGGGTTCCTTCTCTTTTTTGTATGGATCGAGGTCACAACCATATGAGTTCATTTTTTATTAAACAAAAAAGAATATAATAAATTATGGATGAAGATTTTGACACGCCCGTTCCTTTTGAAGAAGAAATGAGATCGCGCCAGGCCCTTCATTGAAGAAGTGAAACAGAATTAGGTCCTTCATTGCGCGAAGAACGTGGACAGAGCAGAAGCATGTTCTTCAATCCCTTCATTTGTAAGAAGCAGAGAAACCCCCTTCCGTTAGCGCATCTCTGCAGAACTATTACAAATCGACTTAACTCATTTAATAAAGCTGAGGGACTAGAGCCGCCAGAAGCCCCCCCCCCCCGGGCCACCCCCCTTGTGCCCCCCCCCCGGGGCTCATAGTCTTTTGATTTTAAGATAGATAAAGGAACCATTGTATATATGAAAACTAGCAGAGAAAATTTTGTAAGAGTTACTACAAAGCCAGACCCCCAACTATGTTTTTTAAAACTAAACACAATAGACAGAGGATTCCTGTTGCCGACCAAAGGTGCGATTAACCTTTTTTAAATTTAGGCTGAAGGACCTGTTAGTCTGTAGTTACAGAACTTTGGGGCAAGAGTTGCAACACGAGCTGAATCGAAATGACCCCTTTTCAAGATTAGGGCCAAGAGAATAAATGATGCAGCAACAGAATTTGAGACGAGGTTTATGAGGAAACGTCAGAAAAACATTAGAAAACAATTGGTGATTCCCCATTGCCTATGCGTGAAATCCTGGGCTTAATGATGTCTAAGTCAATAAGGCGGCGAACTAGAAAAACAATTTGGCTAAAAAAACTGGTGATGAGCTAGATAGAAGAAGATAGAAAAGAAAGAAAAGAAATAAAATGGCTGTTGCAGATGATAACAATTTAGGGCTTGAGAAGAAAAGGTTAGAATACAGCAGCAGAAAATACAGGATTTAAGGCTACAAAAGAGCTGGCCAGGTTAGAAGTGGCAGGTCTACTAACAGAGCGGGCAGCTAGCATCACTAAAAAGCTGAGTATATTATAAGAGAAACTATAAAAGAATACTTTTTGAAACACTACTCTAAGCTTGAAAGAATAAGGGACTCTTTCAGCGAACCGGATTTACAATAGTTAGCATTATTAACAGCTGTTGGGTTTGCTATCTTACACTCGTTTATGCTTTAACCGGCAGCGTGCCAAAGAGGGCCCGTAGCGCCCCACACTTCAGCCTGGTAAAAGTTGGATTAGAAAAACATTACATCTTCTAGCAAACTTATGATTGGAAGTAGCAGCAAAGCGCTTGCTGTCTGCCTGACTTAATAGGGCCGTGTTGTTAGTTGTGGTTTTGTCTCTATAGGTCAAAGTTGCTGGTTATATGGCTTGACCATCTGTGGACTTTAGGAGTGCTAGCTGCTGATTAATTTGAGTGGAAATAAAGTTTGGCTAAATCATACAAAGTTAAAAAAACAAACAACGCGGCTGTCCCTTTCGCTAGTTGGACTGTCAGTGTGAGGTACTTTAACAGGTGGTGTGCTTTCTTGGCTGCTTTTCTGGCTGTGGGTACTTATAACTGTATCGCTTTCTTCTAGGGCTAGGTACCACCACCCCCTTTTTTAAAATGGATGGAGCAGGCTTGTGTTTAACCTTTGATTGTGCCCTAAGTTTTGGTCGTCTCCAGCTATGAGGATTTCATTGTTATAATTCTGTATCATGCCAATCTGTAGTCTAAGGTCAGAAGGCAGCATGTATAATCCATGACCTACAACAAAGTCAAACTTTAACCTAGCATGTGCAAGAACGTCTTGATACCTTTGTATGCTGGCAGGCAAATCAACAGCAGAGTTAATAGCATCTTCTAAATTGGCTAGAAATTGTTTTCTGGCATCAAAGCCTGTAGATTGATCTACTATGCTAGACTTAGTCTGTGCTTGCGCTCCTAATAGACACCAAACGTATGTCCTTATGGAGTCATTGAGTCTTTGCACTCCTGGCATTGTTAGGCCTTCACTTTCATCTAAGATAAATGTTGCCCAAGCATTAGGATGTTTTTGTTCAATTGACTCTAATCGAACTTGTTTGTCTGGTTGAAAAGAGGTGTGTGGCCAGGCCAGTAGTCATAAGTATATTCTCTTTTTACACCCACAAATCAATGTGCCTAACCCATGATTGCGGTCTAACTTTTGTCTAAAGTCAGTTTTAAGGATTAATGTTAAATTCATTGCAGATTCTTTCATATGCAATTATTGTCCATTGGGCTTTTAAATGGATTAAACGCGTTGTCGTTAGGGAGGGCACTTGTAGTTCAGTTAGTATTCGTCTGTACTGGTAATAAACATGAAAGTTATATACTGACCTTACTAAAAGATTAGGATGGTTTAAATGGTTTGCATATGAAACACCGCAGCCAGTAGTTGCGCAGTAAATGGCAAAATTTAACTGATTCTGGTAAAACGTCATAGGGCGAGATGACCATGCTGATGGCACTCTATCGCTCTTTATTGGCGGATTTAAATATTTAGTCAGTGGGTTTACAAGTCTGACTTGGAAGCCATATGATTCATCTACTGCAATGGTTAAATTGCTAAAGTTCAAAGATTTGGGTTATAAAAGGCTCCTACATTGTACGTAGCGCTTTCGTTATATTTAAAAGGTTCCATTTTTTTTAAATTAGTTTTTTAAATAGTTATAAAAAGGATGTACATCTATATAACCAAGCAAAACGAGCGTGTGTTCTTAACGTACCCAATTGACAATAGGCGCGGGAGTTGTAGTATTGCCCTTAAAGAAATTGGCTTTAAAGTAAAATGGATTAACATATCTGAAGAGGCTCAGAACAACTGGATCAATGTTAATGACGAACAAGGCAATCAAATAACTCATATACAAATACCTGATGGTTACTACAACTTTTGTTCTTTAAAAGAGGTACTTAGTAAATTTGGCATATTGCTAACAATCAGCGAAGCAAACCTCAGAATTACTATACATTTCCCACTAGAAGAAAGAAGAGAGTACACTTTCCCTAAAGGCCTAGCTCAAATCTTGGGCTTTCACAGCAGTGACAGAGCTTATAGATTTAGTACAAGAGAAGATGTTTATCAATTTGAAGGTAATAAACCTTCTGATTTTCTCGTAAACCCAATGTTGCATGTCCATTTACAACAGTTAAAAACAAATGATAATTTGTTTAATGGCTACCCGTCTACAGTTCTACAATCACTGCCGGCAACTAAGGCAGGGTTTTGTGATTATCAGTTATACAGGTTTGGTGGAGACAGTGAATTTAAAGAATTAATTGAGGGTCTATAAATTCATTGGATGTAAAAATAACTAACCAAGACGGAAAGCCAGTTGTTTGTTCTGATTTATTAATAGGGCTGAAAGTAGAAGATCATATTAGAAAAGTAGTAAGGTCTCAGTCCCGCGGCGTTAATAGCGTTTGAAGTAGTTAGTCAAGTTAATCTTTTAAAGTTCTCCAATGCCCTACAGCATATGAAAACTCAGGATTGACGTAAGTTCTCTTGTTATTGTTAGAGACTAGTGATTTCTTGTTAACAGCAGTTGTGTTTACTTGATGAAGAGTAGAGCGCAGATTAACATTTGTGTGATAAAATACTTTGTTTTCAAAGAGAGCTTGCTTGTAGTTATTGTGAGTTATATTTTTTGACAACTTCTTTACTTATGCCCTTAGCCTTCTTCATTACAGAAGTCTGGCTAGCAACGCTATACATCTTTGACCGCAAACCAACATATTCTTTTATAACTGTCCCATTAAGTTCATCCTTCATCTTTCCAATTACTTTCTTGTTCGCAGTTGAATGTAAAGGACTGTCTTTAGGATAGTCACATGTGTCGTACCACCCATCAACTCCTTTAGCTACTTCTGTTTCTAAGTCTTTGTAAAAGTCTTCTGTGGGGACGTCTAGAATAAAAGAGTCAGTGTCTGTGTGAATGACTCTTGCTTCTGGGTACAGGGGTTTAAAGTAGTCGTACAAGAATTCTAACATCAATAACTTTGACAACTCTAATACGGTAAAGCCGATAAACACCGGCTTGTCCAACTTAACATCCTTTTCTTCATCATATGCAACCAGGCTGTCGTAATCAAGTCTGATATGGTTAAGGCCAACTTTTTAACTCTAAGTT
>JAFLJL010006509.1:22673-34129 GCA_018398815.1 Conus ventricosus
ATGCTACCGTCACTCAGGCGTTATATAATCAATCAGAATGGTCAACAGCACTTTTACTGGCGGCTCCATCTGAAGAGACTCTGGGATTTTAGAGATACCATGTGCTACGCTTTCATGAACGTTTGTAGGGTAATGATGTCCATGTCTACTTCACTAAACATATTGCTTAATTGTTTGTCACTACCTTTCATCAGTGCGCTGGCTGGCAGTTTTTCAGACTCAGACTCGCTTGTGAGGTTCATTTTTAAACACAAATATTTACGTAAATTAAAAAAAATAAATGTAAATAAAAGTAAGTAAAAACGCTCTTTTATTCTTCACCCAAGCGTTGCAATACTTCAAGACACGTTAACCTTACAATAACACCTGCTAGTATTTTAGCTTTTTCTGAATCACTACAGTCAATGTTCATCACTTTGATTGCTTCGTCAAATAGTTCACTATGATCTTTTATTATATTGTTTACATCATTCTCAAAACTAAATTCACTGAAATCAATGTTTAGTACTTTCATTGTTTCGTCAAATAGTTCATTACAATTCTTTAAATCAGATTCACTGAGTTCGACAGCCATTTTTAAATCTAAAATAAATAAAAAATAATTGTAAATTCAGCTTATATTCATAGTCTTTTCTAATCGTAAAACCTGATCTTCATTAAAGCGAATAGCTACTCCTTCAGGGGTGGTAGAAACAGATCTTCAGGAGCCATATTATCTAGTAAAATGGCAAACAACTTTATAGCCGGTCGGAGCCAAGAATCTGGTATTTTACTAATAGCCTGCTTCACGCTTTCTCGTATATCTATGAGCTCAAAAAGATCAGTAATTAATTCTTCAAACCTGCTCTTTAACTGATCTTTATCAGCATCCTCCCAATCCATCATCATCTCCAACTTATCAAATATATAAGTAAGCTCTCTAACTACTTCGGGCTTCATTTTTAAACACAAATAAAATTATAAATAAAAAAATTAATTAATCAGTTTCTCTCTCTCCCTCATTCACTCCCACATCTCTCTCTGTCTCTGTCTGTCTGTCTGTTTCTGTCTTTGTCTGTCTGTCTGTCTCCACCTCTCATCCCTCCCTCCTCCCTCTCTCCCTCTCTCTCTCATTCACACACACACACACACACATGTCAAGGGAAACAACTCCGTAGACGTTTTGTAACTTGGAAATAGGAGTTGTCCCCCGTGTATCTAGGAGCGACAAGTAACGTTCTCATCAAGACGAAGGGAGTCTTTATCTTACCGATAGTTATTCAGAACCACACGCACACACTCACGCACGCACACCACACACACGCATATATACGCGCGCGCACTCACGCACGCACACGGTCTGTAACGAGCTCCGCCTATTGATCGTTTGGCGGCTTAGGTCTATTTTAAGCTCTGGTTTTTCCGCTCTCTCTCCCCCTCTGACAGCAATTGTCTCGTATTGATTTCTACCTTCCTTGTTAGCACACGCACAGAGTAATCATTAACAATTAAAATAAGCAAAGCAATGATAATTAAAGTGATTTATCTCCCTTTAATTATGCATAAAAGTAATTGTCTTCCCCTGAATAAATTATCCATTTATAGATCAGTGAGAGGAAATTGATTATTAAAAGTTGTGTTTTGCGTTTAATTTGCTAAAGCTTTTAATATGAATATTGTGCAAAGTAGCTACTAAAAAGTACTTTAAAGCACAGTTGTTGTTTAACCTTTAAAACTATTCTGCTTGAATAAAAAACAATTTTAATAACAGCCGCACTTATGCATAAACACCATAGAATTATAAAGGTTTCAGTTTGCACAGTATAATATTAATCCAAAAAGTGTAAAGTTGGGAATATGACTGCAGTGGTTTTGTGCTTGTTTTGTGTGGTTTGGAAAGTCTAAATTTGGTGCTCTTCTCTGCCCTCTAGTGACTCTTCCCATTTTCGTGTTTCGTCTGGGTCACTGGCGCGGCTATAAACGCCCGCAAACCACAAATGTTGCTGTCTGGGTCACTGGCGAGGCCATAAACGCCCGCAAACCACAATGTGTTGTGTTGTCTGGGTCACTGGCGAGGCTATAAAACGCCCGCAAAACCACATGTGTTGTGTTTGTGTGTCCTAGGAAGAGCCACTGAAAAGGGGGTGAAGAATTGCCCCAAATTAGACAAATGAAAGTAGGCAACCAAGTGTAAGAAATACCACTATTAGAGGCATATTCCCAAAACTCTTCGCATCTGGCCGCATTATCTGAGATCTTCTGGATCTGGCTTGGGGCCCTAGGGCGCCATAGGGTCTCAAGTTAGACCCAGGGGTGATCAGTAAAGTGGCCAGATGCGAAGAGTTTTGCACTTTTTTTATAATGATTTATTTTAATGATTTTTATGTCTCTGGAGAGAATGTCTTTATACGGGTTCACGATCACCCTATCTTATCTTGCACGCAAGCCCCCATTTTTAATGTGCTGATTACGTCGACTTTTGGAGGTTTTGGCGCGTTAATGTTTTTGTGAAACAGGTGTTAATTTGGCTAAAAGTGACATGAGAAGGACGTGACTTGGATGTGAAAAGGGGGGTTTCGTGCAGAATAAGATAGTGAGTTGAACCCGTATAAAGACATTCTCTGTCCAACTCAAACCCTAAAACAGATTTCAAATCTATGCCCACTCTCCCCTCTCAACCCCCCCCCCCCCCCACACACACACACACACACACACACACACACCTCCTCCTCCCTTTCTCTCCCTTAGAAGTAGAACGGTGTGGGCCGCCTGTCTCACCCTAGCTGTGACAAGAGAAAATTACTTCACGGGAAACCGGTGACGCGTTTCGTTCTTCTCGGTCCCCCTCCCGTTCCCCTTTCAACACCCTCCTTCCCCACTCTTGGCTTACTACACAGCAGGAACGTCCGTGGTAACAATGGCCCGGCTCACCCCCCCCCCCCCCCCCTCCTTCCCGGCGCTATCTTCAACCCCCTCCCCCCCCCCCCCCCCCACATGCCGCCTTAGTCAACACAGAGGGTAACCAGCAAACCTCCCTCCTTCTCCAACCCCCCCCCCCCTCCTTATCTTATCTTCCATGTGTGCCCCCCCCCCCACCTCATGTAAATGATGTAACTGCATTTACCATCCCCATTTACCCCCCCCCCCCCCCCCCCCCCCCCTAATAGCTTTCGCTATGAGAACGTAAAACTCAACTATTTTCGGTCACAACTTCACTGATCCCTCAAGACTGCCTGTAAATTAGAACAGTGGCAGACAAAGGGACGACTAGAGAAGGCCTGGTAAACTCCTGGTACTCCTTGACCTCCAGTCTCATTCCCTGTTCATTCCCAGGAAAAGTGAGTTGGAACTCTGTTTTACATTTTCGAATCTATGTATTGATTTTAGGTATGCTGTGTGCGTTAACATTGTAACTTTGTACAAATGCTTAGCAACATTTATCAAACTGATGAAAGATTATTCTGTGTAGGAGTTTGCTTGCCATCATATGGAAAAAGCTCTCTCTCCATGTGGTTATGATTCTTTGTTAACAATATGACCACTATTCTTTGTGTTCACCCTGACTTTTGCCAGTATGCAATTCTCTCTGTTAAGATAATAATTCAATGATTAATTTTGATCAGGAAAACAGTATGCCTGTGCTAGGTTAAAAACTGCTAAGCTGATTTTGTAAGTACTGGTGATTGTTGGAATGATGTGTAGTGTGGACTTTAAGTCTACACCACATGTGTACTTGGACTAAGTGTAGCCCAAGTCAGTGTGATTTAATTCATAAAAAACATGGAAGAGTTGTTTGACTGAAACTGTGTAACATTGTATCACTGTCTCCTAACCTTTTGTAAGCTTAACTGATCCTTTAAACAAAAGTGGAGATTAATAGTTTTAGCAGAAACTCTACCATAGAGAAAACTTTGCTGGCTGAGTCTCACTTCTGTTTTGAAAGCTAGAAACAAAGGGTAAATGTGTGCACTCGACAAACCAGCCATCAGATTGTCACCTACGGACCAAGTTCTCTTTATCGCAGAACTGGGATCCTGGTCATGCTACACAGTATAGCTGAACCAGAAGCTGGGGCTATGCCAAAAGCTGGGGAATGCCAGACACCATGGCTTCCCTTTAAACCGGGGTGACTCCAGACAACCAGTCTACTCAAGAGGAGCAGTCACCAGCCACAGGAGAGATCAACTACCCTCTCCGATATAAGCTAAGTTAGCTAACCACCTGGACTCAAACCCATCAGACCCTTACCCTCACTTTATGATGAAACATGGAGAAACTGTTTATGAGTACCACTTTGGCTACTGCACTGGGTATATGCAAGCGAAGTGGATATATCTCAACCAGATGCATTCAGTGCAACTTAGACAGGCCCACTGCATTCCAACTTAAGCGGCAGCACCGAGTGTGAGCTTGTAAAGTAGGAGTGAGGAAGGGCCCCTCATTGTGGTAGTCCAATGAGAATGAATTAAACCCTAGCCGATGGAAGTGACATGCAAATACTTACCTATGTGTAAGCAATTAAAGTCGATGTGTGAAACTGCACTTAACTTGTGTCAGTTCTTTGTTGTTCAATCAAATGTTGAATGTTTGAACTTCTCTCTTCAAATCTGTCTCTCGGAGCTACAAGTACTTCTAAGAGTACAGGCCTAAGGAAAATTATCTCAGAGCCATTCTTCAGTATTTTAACAAGACCCGGAACAAAATAAAAAATTTCTTTGATGACTAGTACTGGAAAGTTGCTCCTTCCACACTAGTAAGAGAGAGGGTGTAGGTGAAAGGTTAAGATAATTCTCATCGATAAATTATTCTAAGTCCTTCCCTAGAGGACCCACCTACCACCCACACCTCTCGTCACACTGTGACGTTGTCAGGTGACAGAAAGCCGATAAGTCGCTCCTAGTTCCCCCTCTCCCTCCCCCGTCTCTCTCTCTCTCTCTCTCTCTCTCTCTCTCTCTCTCTCTCTCTCTCTCTCTCTCTCTCTCTCTCTTCTCTCTCTCTCTCTCCCCCCCCCATCCTCTTCTATATCAACCCCTCACACACACACACACACACACATACACACACACATATGCACGCATTCGCACACACACACACACACACACACACACACACACACACACACACACACACACACACACACACACACACACATACATATATATATATATATATATATATATATATATATATATATATATATATATATATATATATATATATATATATACGCTGCGTGTGCACGCACGCGCACGCACACACACACACACACACACACACACACACACACACACACACACACACACACACACACAGAGGCATGAACGCACGCACGTACATGCGCGTGCGCGAGCGCATACACACACACACGCGCGCGCACACACACACACACACACACACACACACACACACACACACACACACACACACACACACACTTAATCATATGCTCTTTCAAACACACCCCCACAGAGAAAGAGAGACAGACAGACAGACAGAAAGACAGAGGGGAGATTAATACTTACACATTTGTTTGACATTTGTATTCTAAACCACGAGTGCCAGTGGGACACATGTGGCTGTGTAACAGCAATAGATAAAGATACAAAAGCACTTTAATATGTAACAGCATTAGAGATTAGAACTCATTAAGAGACAAAGACGAAGTAGAATACAGACTAACTAGCATTTGAACCCGGCTTCGCCAAATCTCCACCCCCCACCCTCCCTCACCCGTGCTCTCCGATCCTTTCCCCTACCCTCGTCTCCTTCTGAGTCTGTTCCGTCCACCACCAATACAGAAGCAACAGTGTTGCTTTACTACCACGTTCCTTCTCTCTCTCTCTCTCTCTCTCTCTCTCTCTCTCTCTCTCTCCCCTCTCTCTCTCTCTCTCTCTCTCTCTCTCTTCCTCTTGTAAAGATCTTGCCAGTCGAGCGAAAAATGCATTGTTGTGTATAGTTCAAAAGCTATGTGCTCTAAATAACAATTCCTTTGAATTGTTTATAAAAAGACAGTTCAGTTGTTGGCCTGCGCTTGTTTTTTTCCCCCACCATTAGATTGTTCGTCTATGTATTTGTCTGACTTTATTCAGGTTTAAAAGGCTGTGCCAGTCTTTAATGCAGGTTGCTCTGTGTTGGGTTTTCTTGTGGGAGCAAACGTTACCCCGCTTGTTTACTCTTTATTGTTTACTGTTCCCTGCCTCATTTCAATTCCAATTTAAAACTTTTTGATATGCGTGTCCAGCCAGTGCTGCTATACGGATCAGAAATATGGGAGTTAGACCAAGCCGCTGTTCATAGGGAGTCAGATCATTTATTTGCTCTTAAAAAGTATTTAGGCGTAGATCTGCGTACTCCCAACGATTTAGTATATGGTGAAACAAACGGATTTCCCACGTATGTTAATGCTGCGGTTTACTGCCTTTGATATCGGTTTAATCTATTACATATGGATGAACATAGGTTACCTAATATAGCGTATAAAATGCTGTATGATTTAGATGCTAGGGGAAAGAAGAACTGGGTTTCAAATGTGCGCGTTTGTTTATATAGTAATGGTTTTGGTGACGTGTGGTTAAATCAAGGTGTGGGAAATGAAAATCACTTTATAGCAATGTTTCATCAGCGTTTGATTGACTGTAGATGGCACAACTGGAATAATCACATTTACACTAGCAAAAGATTTCATTTGTATAGAACGTTTTGTAATACCATGACTTGAAGCAATATTTGAAAGCAAATATGGACCGAAAACTGAAGCATATAATGACTAGGTTTAGACTAGGTATATCTGACTTGAATGTGCATCGTTTTAGATTATATATGTTGTAATGATTGCGATCTGATGTGTCAATTATGCCAGATGTCTAAAGACGATGAGATACACTTCGTTCTTTGTTGTCAAAGGTTGAAAGAAATAAGAGAAAAGTTTTTGGAACCTAAATATTACGACAACCTTGTTTATTTAAACTAAGTCTACTCATGGCATGCACTAAACCTGATGTTGTACGAAATTTATCGTTGTTTTATATAAGGCTTTTAAATATAGAGAAATAGCTACGTGATAGTTTGCATGATGTGCCTGCCATAACCGTAGCCTTTTGTATTGCATGATGAAGTGGTATACCTGTACGTTTACCCCTTCATGAGGGGCTGAGGCCTATATGAATAAACATTCATTCATTTCATTCTCTCTCTTCTCTCTCTCTCTCTCTCTCTCTCTCTCTCTCCTCTCTCTCTCTCTCTCTCTCTCCTTCAAATCCTTATGGCAGCCTGAGAAATATTTAATGATATAACAATTCCTAAATTTCGTGAAGTGTTCGTGAGATTTCGACTTAATATTAGTGATTTGATTGTCCATCAAAGATGTACACTAAACTCCAAGAACTGTCCATTCTGTCATCAAATCGAGGATGAAATGCACTTCTTGATTGTTTGTTCATCCTATGAAGATTTAAGCGATAAATACATTATGCCTCATACTATAAAGATTTAAGCGATAAATACATTATGCCTCATACTATAAAGATTTAAGCGATAAATACATTATGCCTCATACTATAAAGATTTAAGAGATAAATACATTATGCCTCATACTATAAAGATTTAAGCGATAAATACATTTTGCCTCATACTATAAAGATTTAAGAGATAAATACATTATGCCTCATACTATAAAGATTTAAGAGATAAATACATTATGCCTCATACTATAAAGATTTAAGCGATAAATACATTTTGCCTCATACTATAAAGATTTAAGCGATAAATACATTTTTGCCTCATACTAGAAATGTTCATCAAGTGCCATTGCTTCTTTTACTGCAAAATGAAAGAGAATTGTAACTCGCTCTGTAACTATGTTCATTCTTAAAGCACTGAAACGAAGAGAGGAACTATTATCAGTTAACACACAAATGCCGGAGTAATTTCGGGAAGAACATTTTGTTATGCAAATATTTTCTTTCATAATTTTCAGTACATGCGCCGAGTGCGTGTGTGTTCTACTTTTGTTCTTGACCTCATTGCAGATAGGTCGGCGTCCTTTGCAATTAAACTATTTGAGTTAAGTTGAGTTGAGTTGAGTTGAGTTCTCTCTCTCTCTCTCTCTCTCTCTCTTCTCTCTCTCTCTCTCTCTCTCTCTCTCTCTCTCTCTCTCTCTCTCTGCGATTCGATGACTATGACTAACCCCAAAAGGACTTCCAAGAAGGGTAGGAGGAGTAAGAAGCGGAACCGTATGGGAGAAGGGAGAGGGAGATGGGGAGGGAGGGACGGAAGGTATGGGTGTGCTAATATTTGGTTAGATCTATAACGTACTAATCCACCCTTCTGTCTATTTCTGTCTCTCCCCATTCACAGAACTACCAAAGACAGTACAGATGATCAGAGGAAAGCGAAGGAGGGGTGCGGACAGATGGAAGGGGGGGGGGGTTAAACCAGGTTCCAGTAACAGAACACAGTGCCAGACTGATACGGGAGGAAACAGGTGGTTGCTGCCTGAAATTCTGGATGTCATGGTGATGACACCATGATAATAACATGGTGATGACACCATGATAATAACATGGTGATGACACCATGATAATAATTAACATGGTGATGACACCATGATAATAACATGGTGATGACACCATGATAATAACATGGTGATGACACCATGATAATAACATGGTGATGACACCATGATAATAACATGGTGATGACACCATGATAATAACATGGTGATGACACCATGATAATAACATGGTGATGACACCATGATAATAACATGGTGATGACACCATGATAATAACATGGTGATGACACCATGATAATGACATGGTGATGACACCATGATAATGACATGGTGATGACACCATGATAATAACATGGTGATGACACCATGATAATAACATGGTGATGACACCATGATAATAACATGGTGATGACACCATGATAATAACATGGTGATGACACCATGATAATAACATGGTGATGACACCATGATAATAACATGGTGATGACACCATGATAATAACATGGTGATGACACCATGATAATAGATGACACCATGATAATAACATGGTGATGACACCATGATCATAACATGGTGATGACACCATGATAATAACATGGTGATGACACCATGATAATAACATGGCATTTATAAAGCGCCTTGCCAAAGGTTCTAGGCGCTGACAATCCACACTGTGTGTATGCAACGGGCTGCCTACCTGGGTAGTGCCGACTGAAGAGCTCCCTGCTGGCGCTTCATTCAGTCGTTTCCCGTGTCATTCAGTCAATGTCGATCACACAATTTCCTAGCTATCTTTATTTTTCAATTTCTCACGCAGGGTGCATGCTATGTGTAACGTGTCATCCATACCAACGGCCAAACCGGCCTTCTCTTCCGAAAGCTGGTGCGTTCATACACAGAACCTCGGTTTATAGTCTCATTCGAAGGACTCTTTGGGAAATAGAGTCAGATCCAATGTTAACTCCGAGGGAGAAATCCCCCCTTGTACCGATATGGCCCGGGGAGATTCGAACCCGCAACCCCAGGATCACCACGATTGCGAGTCCAGCGTTCTACCAAGTGAGCTATTCCGGCCCCCAACCATTCCGGCACCCGGACATTAAACAAGGTCAACAGGTACGCTAATGTCTGATTCTGACCATAACCCGAACGTCATCTTTACTATCACTCTGATTGCAACGACGGCTGACTATTCAGTCTGATGACACCCACACCTGCAAACACATACACACACGCACGCACGCACATACGCATGCACGCATGTAAGCACTCTCTCTCTCTCTCCTCTCTCTCTCTCTCTCTCTCTCTCTCTCTCTCTCTCTCTCTCGTTTAATGTCACATGATTTTGTGACAAGGCGTAATGTGAAAGTACTACTACTACTCTTACACTAATGGCGGTTTCTCGCTGTGTAATTCATTTTGTGATGATCTTAAGGACAACATGATAAAGGTTTTCATTAAAAGGTTTTGATATCTGACGGTATCGTTTTAATTCATGCTGGAAAAAAAAAAATTTCAACTACATGCAACGCAAATAGTTCTGCCTTCTTACTTCCTATTTCAAACCTATAATTACGTGATAGACTATGAAAGAAAATGAAACAAAGATAATGTTGCATTTCTCCCTGCAGATCATTAATGCATGTATATTGTTAAGAACGACATTGAAAAAAAATGCAGCACAAATAATGATTACATCTGCATGTAGATTTCCAAGCAAAAATAATGCAGTAGGTTGCATGGATTACAGAAATGCAACATAAACATGATCTCTCCCTGTATTTAAGCCATTATATGACAGCTGACGTATTAAAGAACTCCAACACAAATACGGCATAATACATTTATAACCCAATGATGTCAAACACGACATTTCAAAGACCTGCAAACCCAAAGACTCCAATACTCCTTTTATACCCCTTCCCCTACCTCACTGAACAAAGATAGCATCAATTCTTGTGTAGATTGTGATGAGTCAGACTCCATCCTTTTTTTCCCTTCCCTCCCTTACTTTGGTTGTCTCCCCTGAGGTCACAGTGACGTCAAGGCTACATATAACGTCATCAATCAGGAAACAATGGGGTCCGGGACTGTCAGCCATGTCGCCAGTAGGACATAAATATCCCAGAGCCCGGAGACAAGTGCTGACACTGATGCAACGATTATAACGTGCAGACATACTGGGTGCACCACACCACCAACTTATCTGTGTCAAGGTTCCGCCCTCGAGGCCAGGAGGTCAATTTACATGCACACAGAGGTATTTTTTTGTGGCTTTAATCTTATAATCACATGCCACATCCCAAAATCTCTCTGTCTCTCTCTGCTTCTCTCTGTCTCTCTGCCTCTGTCTGTCAGTCTCTGTCTCTGTCTCTCCTCCCCCCCCCCCCCCCTCCTTTTTTCTTCTTCTTCTAGCTGTACTTTCCTCTATTAGTCAAATATTCCAACCCTATCATGAAATTTGTTGACTTTCTTTTCAAAATCAGGTTTGTAAAATGTTTTGACAGTGGCCTTGTAAGTAACACACACACACACACACACACACACAACACACCGTGGTATCATTGATTTGCCACAGGGCTTTCAATCAAAATAGGCCAAGAAATGATGTGGGTAAGCACATGCAGGTTGACCGCGGGATTGTGTGTGTGTGTGTGTGTGTGTGTGTGTGTGTGTGTGTGTGCGTGTGTGTGTGTGTGTGTGTGTGTGTGTGTGTGTGTGTGTGTGTGTGCGTGCGTGCGTGCGTGCGTGCTTGCGTGCGTGCGTGCGTGCGTGTGTGTGTGTGTGTGTGTGTGTGTGTGTGTGTGTGTGTGTGTTTACGCTGGAGGTAGACGTCACAAGGTGTTATTTGTAGTCAGGGTCCGGCCAGATTCTTTATTCAGACTGACGTAAATCTGACAGATTAAGACGTGGACAGATTAAAGTATTTTATTTTCCACATTACCACTTTTACCACAAATAACCC
>JAFLJL010006510.1:0-16566 GCA_018398815.1 Conus ventricosus
TCTAAATTAAAAGTTTCACATGCTAAAATTACAAATGTAGAACACAACGCAGAATGTAGTTGCATCGCACCTACTACAGACACAATGTTATGCTCGTTTGACTACAGCTCCTGTAATATAAAAAGAGCATGAGCAATAAGTGTGAAGAAGATCGATCCTGTTATGGAATGCAGTGTAACATTATGTATAAAATGAGAGTAGTGTAAACAGAAAATGTGAATGTATACTTACTTTGAAACACAACGAAACTTCAGCACGTGGCAATGTGGAACTTTTCACAGGCTTCAGTGGCGGGAATGTGACGTCAGTAAACCACGCAGTACCTATATTTTGCACACGGAACTGTTCTGTCGAGTCTTAGATGATGCTAGCACAGTGTGTGGAAACTTCCATTACTGAGTAGGGCTAAGCACGCATAGTTTCTTCTTTGGGAGTATGGGTGTGTGTGCACCCACGACGTACGGCCCGCATGGTTCCTTCTTTGGCAGTATGGGTGTGTGTGCACCCACGATGTACGGCCCGCACAGTTCCTTCTTTGGCAGTATGGGTGTGTGTGCACCCACGAAGTACAGGGAAGGTTATACGATGTTTTTGTTGTTTGATTATTTGTTTATTTAAAGGCAAAATGGCATCATTTTTTGGGTAGTACGTGCTCAGTCCCTTTACTAACAAAGTCATAAATTTCAGTAAGATTGTATGCACAATAACTGAAATATGAAACATTAAATAAAAGTATGGGTGCATTTGCACCCACGGTGTACGGGAAGGGTTTAAATGTCTGTGATTGATTCAGAAAAGAAAAATACAGTCTCAACAGTGCAGAAAGAGGAAGGGTTTAACTTATCAAGAAACCTAAGTGATCTCATGAAATTTGATCATGCATTATAAATATGACCAAACAAGAACATAAATTTTTATTCTCTGAACTTCTTGAAATTTATGGATTGCGTTTGCTATATATGAACAATTTATTTTGTACTTCCGATTATAATTTTGATCAGCTTGATAAATACTGTTCACTGTGGTATTGTGCATTTTTCATACAAAGATGTGTGTGTACGTGTGTGTGTGTGTAAAAAACATTTTTCTTGTGATTTTCCGTTCATACAATGTACATATTTGCAGCTTTTCTCACAAAAGAACAAAACCAGATCTGTTATACTATAGTAACTTAGACAGTGCTGTGTGTTTGTAAGTATTTCTCTGTGTGCATTTACGTGTATGTGTGGCATGAGTGATTTGTACTTCCAGTAAAAATACTACTAGTTACTTTTAGGACATAGGTCCACACATGTACTACAAATTACAATGAACTTTAAGAATGTGTATGTGGACTGCAAATTACAATGACCTCATTTTATTTTAGAGACTAAATAAGATAAATGTATATTTTTCAGGTACCTTACGGCAGAGGAACAGACTGAAAAGGGATGCTGTTCCTAGTGTATTTCATGGACGAGGCCCAAACCAGTGTTCAGGTGGAGGAGAGAGAAGAGGAAGCAGAAACGAGATGAAGCTGGTAAACTCAGAACTGCTGAAGAACAGAAAGCGCCGCAGCTAAAAAAGAAGCCGACACTGTCTTCAATAGTGATTTTGTATAGCCTCAGAAGAAGTTGTTTGTTGTTCATTTAGTTATGTCGACTGTGACAAGGTAGATAGTAGCATGCACACCCTTTAAGGTGAACTTAAGAATCAGGAAGAACTATTAAAAGAGAGTAGTGGGTAATGGTATGGATGACAATCTAGACAAAACTGTGACAACTGAGCCCTATCTTAGTGTTGACTCAATTAAAGGGTCAGATAAACTTGTGCATTTTTACACTGGACTAGAAAGTTTCAATATATTCATGGCTGCATTCTGGTCTTTGGGTGGACAATGTGAATCATCTTAGATACAGTTATTCTGAAAATGCTCATGTTTGTCCCCAGAAAATCAGTTCCTTTTGATGCTAGTGAAGCTGAGACGCCACTACCCTCACTTTGAATTAGGCCGCATGTTTGTGGTTTCTGAGTTTTCTGTGCAAAACATCTTTGTGACATGGATTAAACTTCTGTCATTTACAATGGTCTGAAATAAATTGGTGGCCTCAGGGTAAGCTTGTTCGATACAAATGCCCAACTGATTTTAGAAAAAAGTTTCCAAGCACCAGGGTAATTCTAGATGCAACTGAGATCAGAATCAAGCAGCCATCTAACCCTCGTTCCCAAAAGGCAAGTTTCTCAGCCTACAAACATGGAAATACATGAAAGTTCTTGTCGGTGTCACACCAGGGGGTCTGACCTCCTATGTTTCTGATGCCTATGCAGGGTCTACATGTGACCGTCAAATTGTTGAAAGAAGTGCCCTTGCCCAGCTCTGTGAAAAGGGGATTCTGTAATGGCTGATAAGGGGTTTAATGTGCGGACATGTTTGCACCAGAGATGTGCAAGTTAACATTCCTGCTTTCTTCAAAAAGAAAAACAGACTCTCCCCCAAAACTCTACAAATGGACAGAAAGATTGCCAGTAAGAGAGTCCATGTGGAGAGGATCATTGGAATGGCCAAAGTCTACACTATATGCCAGCACCGACTAACCATCCTAGAAACAAAACTTGCAACGCAAATCATTTCTGTGTGTTTCTTTCTGTGCAATTTCAGGAGGGACAGTAACTGTTGTCAGCAGATTTGCTTGAACATTTTCAATGGTCAGGTGTGTTGGATTTGGTCTTCTTTATTGCTCAATACTGAATGTGTAATCAAGACCCCTCCTGTTTGTGGAATCTCATGAGCTATCAAGTTTTCTGTTTCACACTAGAGTTCCCCTTTTCTGCTGTTTAAAGAAAAAAACTCTATGCAGAGTATTATGTCTGATGTGCAGTCATGTGCAACCTTTGCTGAATTTTCTGTCATGTGAGGGAGTAAGTGGCAGTTGTGTTGGGGTGGGGGGCAGGGGGGAACACAAAAATGTTCTTCCAAATTTTAGATTGATAGGTAGAACTGTGGTAATGCTTACATGGAACATTTTCAATGGTCAGGTGTGTTGGATTTAGTCACCTGTATTGCTCAATACTGAATGTGTAATCAAGACCCCTCCTGTTTGTGGAATCTCATGAGCTATCATGTTTTCTGTTTCACACTAGAGTTCCCCTTTTCTGCTGCTTAAGAAAAAAACTCTTTATCCTGAGTATTATGTCTGATGTGCAGTCATGTGCAACCTTTGCTGAATTTTCTATCAGGCCCCCAGATGAGGGAGTACAGGCATGCCTACCGTCCCGCTGTAGCCGTATTTGTCCCTGAAAATAAAGAAAATGAGCAGGGCGTCCCGGAAATACGGGTTTTGCGTTCGGCTCCCGGAAAATTAAAAGTTCGCGAAAATGACCGTTTATTTCGCTAGGATCCGGTTCAAAGTCTCAGGCTGGCGCCAAGACGGAAGCGAATGTCCATTCGCGCATGCGCGGCGCGGTCATTCTACCCCCTGCTTCAACAATGGCGTCGAACAAGCGAAAACAAGTTTTCACCGATTTGATTCATCTCCAAAGAATTTAAGCGCAGTCAACGCAGTCAGACGTTTCGACAGGAGTATACAGAGTTCTGGCCTTGTATCAAGCCAGGGAGGAAAGGAGAAACGTTCGCTTTCTGCGAAGTTTGTGCATGTGATTTCTCCATCAAATCCGGTGGAAAAGACGACTGTCGGCGGCACCACACAAACTGACAAGCATAAAGCGAACATAAAAATTTCTGAAGCACAGCAACAGAATAAAAAAATCACTGGATTTTTTAACAGTGGAGTGTCAACTTCGTCAAAGAAGGAATCTACCCGCCGTCATTCGTGCTGAAGTGATGATGGTGGACATTGTTTGGAACAAAATTTGCGGTCGCAACGTTGGACAAACTCAGCAAAGCAGTGAAAGTCATGTTTCCCGAGCAAGCATGGTTATTGCAAAGTCCAGGTCGAGGGTGCACTAGAGAGACAGTACAAAGAGGCTGACCTGGCTGATCTGAAGAGTGCCTACTACAGGTCTCTTCAGCCTCTCAGTCTCATTAGTACAGAAAGGACTGTATTTGTACATAGTGTAAATAAAGGTAAGCGTTTTTCATGCTTTTTATTTTAGTTGCTGTTTTTGTGTTGCTTCTGTCTGATGACCAATAATTTGCCCAATAGTTAGGTGTCCCTGAAAATTGTGTCCTGTCCCCGATTTTGAACATGTGTGTCCCTGAAAGAGCAATTTAGGGGTAGGCATGCCTGGGAGTAAGTGGCAGTTGTGTTTGGGGGGGGGGGGGGGGGGGGGAGACCACAAAAGATGTTCTTCCAAATTTAGATTGATAGGTAGAACTGTGGTAATGCTTACATGAACATTTTCAATGGTCAGGTGTGTGTTGGATTTGGTCTTCTGTATTGCTCAATACTGAATGTGTAATCAAGACCCCTCTGTTTGTGGAATCTCATGAGCTATCAAGTTTTCTGTTTCACACTAGAGTTCCCCTCTCCTGCTGTTTAAAGAAAAAAAAACTCTATCCTGAGTATAATGTCTGATGTGCAGTCTTGTGCAACCTTTGCTGAATTTTCTGTCAGGACCCTGATGAGGGAGTAAGTGGCAGTTGTGTTGGGGTGGGGGAGGGGGGGGGGGGGCATGAAAATGTTCTTCCAAATTTAGATTGATTGGTAGAACTGTGGTAATGCTTACATTGGAGCCCCTTGCAGAAATTAATTCTGCATATTATATTTATGCACTACAAACAACTGCAGACATTTTCATAAATTTCCAAATTGATGGTCTGTCAAACACTAAGAGTAAGATCTTGGTCTTTTTCAATGTTTGCACATTTTCTTATCAGTCCTCAATTTCAAAAACAAATTACTGCAGCTTCGTCACTAACTTCAAAACCACGAAGTGACAAGAGTTGACAACTTGACCAAAGTCTTCCCCATAATGAAATCATTTTATCACATACACACAAAAAGTCATGACAAAACAGCTCCATGATGACTGACTTCCTCAATTAGTACAATTGTAATATAGTAATCTGTCATTTGTGTGAAAGGCACACAGACTGACAGAGACTGCTGTATCTGCTGCCTACAAAACTTGGTATTGCAATTTGCACCAACTGATCAACTATCATATCAAATTTTTTGCATTTTCACTCTGAATTCTGAGAAACTGTTCCAAAATTTTCCCAAAATCATTGTTGATTCCAGCTGATGGCTGAAGTATGTGATGCCTACATGACTTGTGTGTGTGTGTGTGTGTGTGTGGTGTGCGTCTTTCCACTAATCGTGATATAGACGATACATGACTTGTGCTTCTGATCTGAATAAAGGGAACTCAGGCAGTACCTTTCTGATGGATCCCAATGTTCAAGCTCCCTACATGGGATTAAGTACACTGTATCCCATCTCTCGCAGTACACACAGACAAGTATCCTGTCAAATTTGGATTAACCTCACCTTATAAGATATTACTGAATAGACAATGTACAGTCACAAAAACATTTAACAACACCACAAAACTCTGAAGACAGACATGGTGGACAACCAACCTTCTATGTACAAGTAGGAACACATAGAAGTTAGAAGTAGAAACACTACTAAATCTGCAATGTACACACAATTTTACAATCGGAAAATAGCTACCACCACCACACCTGAAGTTGGCTGAAGTCAGACATAGAACATGAAGCTTGAGAAACCACATTCTGCTGACAGTATCATGTCCGGAAAAAAACAACAACAACAACAACAAACAAACAACAAAACTGATTCTGAAATAGATCTGATTGTGATATTTACCAACGGCAGCATTATAACAACGGTGAGTATGGTGGAGATGGATACAGGTAATGGATGACAACGGTGAGAATGGTGGAGATGGATACAGGTAATGGATGACAACGGTGAGTATGGTGGAGATGGATACAGGTAATGAATGACAACGGTGAGTATGGTGGAGATGGATACAGGTAATGGATGACAACGGTGAGTATGGTGGAGATGGATACAGGTAATGGATGACAACGGTGAGTTATGGTGGAGATGGATACAGGTAATGGATGACAACAGTGAGTATGGTGGAGATGGATACAGGTAATGGATGACAACGGTGAGTATGGTGGAGATGGATACAGGTAATGGATGACAATGATCAATTCAAGCTTGGATGGTGGACATGGAAAGTGTGTGAATTGCTCAATACCATTTTTCTTTCCTCTGGGACCTGGAGTCATGCCACAGACACTGAAGAGTGGGTTTGGGGTGAAGGTAAATACCTGGTAATCTTCTGCACTGTGTGCTCTGATATCCTGTCATGAATTAAACAATGCATACAGGAAACTTCCACATGATCTACAGGAAGGAAACAGTGGCACTGACCTGATGGTGGTTCTGGTTCTTCAGCGACATCGATTTCAATTTTCACCTCTGACATCACCAGATGATCAGAGAACGCCATGGGGCACACGTCTGTAGACACAGTTATACTTGTGTATACAAATGAACCTTCTTTGGCCGATTTTTTTTTTCTTTTTTTACACACACACACGCATACAACACATTCACACATATTCCTCTCTCTCTCTCTCTTGTTTTGTTTGCTTGCTTGTTTGTTATTTGTAAGTTTCCTTGAGTTTTTGAGAGAGATTTAAAATTTTTCATCTGATTTAAGATTTTACGGCAGAAAGATTTTTAAACAAAGTTTCTGGTGCGTTTGTAGACGATGTCATTTAATGAGATGTGTGAAAGTTTTTTTTTTTTTTTTAAATGACTGGTAGTTGATTTTAACGTGGTGACAGCCCTGATGTGGCCCTTGCGGTCGGCTGGGCTATAAGCAACATTATCTTATCTTATCTTGTAAGTTTCCTTCTGTTTCACCACCCCATGTCATCATTACTTTTATGAATACAATAGTTTGCTTTTAAATATCATTCTAGAATTAGATTACAATGTTGCTATGTTGAATTGTCAGTATGAATGATATGTTGAAATAATGTATGCATGACAAGGACAGATTGTAAGACTGGGCTTGGCCTAACATCTTCATCCTTGCGTATTAAACTATTTAAAAGATCAATCAATCATTGAATCAATCAATCAATCTCTCTCTCTCTCTCTCTCTCTCTCTCTCTCTCTCTCTCTCTCAAGCATGCACACACTTGACAAGCATGCACACACTTAAACTTGGATTTTACTCCTTTCACCCTTTTCTTCTGTTAATGTGCTGTACTAACATTGTCCTCCACCAATGTTCTCCTTGCTGTTGATAGGTCTAGTTGTACTCTAGTCAAATCTGGTTACACTGGACTGATTTTGTCATGTACTTACCTTCACTTCAATAAAACTGGCTTAGACGGTCAATCAATCATCGAAAAAAAAAAAATCTATTAATAAGTAATTACTATTTTGTGAATCACATGCATGCATGATGCAGTCCCTTGATTCTATTTCTAAGTCATAGTTCTATGCATCAATGAAATCGACAGATGACAAGATGAAGGCACTCTTGCTAAAAATATTCACAGTAAATGAAATGGAAGAAAATAAAGAAGGATTTCATTGATCCCGCCCAATGACAGGGATGCACAACTTCCACTGCTGGATTATTTTCAGTTCACTGATCCAATGTGCAGTGATCACTTGGTGCCAGCAAGTCTGTATCTGATTCCTACACAAACCACTGTCGCACTTTGGTTGGTTCACTGACTTTTAACAAATGCTGAACGTAACCAAATAAAATAATAATAATATAAAATTCAGCTGGGTGAGAAATCGGCCGCGAGCCTTTAGCTGATCTTTTGGTCAGACACTAAAACTGCTTAACTAAAAAAGCTATCCTAAACGATCTTTTGATCATTCATCCTGATTTTATTACTTGTGACTTGTGACTTCCCGCAGTAATTTCTTATGTGGTCTAGGTGGGTGGCTAAAAACTGCAGGAGTACATTTGTTCCTTGAAGGTGCTGTCTAGATGATTCTTGAAACTGTTCAGTTTCTGCACTCACAATCTTGGTATCGAGCGAGTTCCCGTGTCAGCTACCCTATTGATGAAAAAGTTTTGTCTGATGTTGAGTTTACTGTAGTTTTTCATTAGTTTTAAATGTGACCTTTAGTTGGTCCTTGGGTGTTGAGTATGAAGGTGGAGGCACAATTATAGAGTCCATCATCCAATATTTATACAACTCTATTAATTCTCCTCTGATTCTCCTGTAACTCATACTGGGTAATTTCACAGCCATTTAGTCTGTCCTCATACTCAAGATGACCAAACCAGGGACATACTTTGTGGCTCTGCGGAGCATTCCTTCAATTAAACTTTTGGTCTTTTTCTAGATGTGGGCTCTAACCACAGTTTGCATATGAGCAAGTGACAAAAGGTCGTCCAAAAAAAGCCAACAAAAAGTGGATTTTTCAAAATAGTTTTTATTAACAGCAATTTTGTCCAAAGGAAGACTTATGTTTAAGGGTCATAAAACATACATACAAAGATAACTCATGCACCGATTTTTCTGCTAGTAATGCGATAAGGCATCATAAAAAAGCATCTGACGGTTGTTATGCTGGACATTCAATTTTATCAATATTCCTATTTGAATGTCTGTTATACAGCATAATTTTTTCAGTGGAAATAAGACTGAATATTACAGCTAAAATTTCATTCAAAAAGAAAAGGCATCTGTGCAGTTTAAGATCAAGTTTCACATGAGATGGTATGTCAAACATAACAACCGTCGGACATATTGATTTGTTCTTTATTGCTGTGTTGGAAATAAGACAGTAACTGCATCCTCTGATGATTTTCTGTGTTGTTGAGGGTGCATTTCATGTAATGATACCAAGTATAGGACCCACAATAGCCTTGTTACCATGATATGGCATTTTTATCTGACAGTTGTTATGATGTTGCATTGGACATACCCAAGTATTTCCCAACAATGCAAAAATAACAACAGTCATTAAAAAAAAATGGACATACTTTTCCTTTGAGTACAATAGAGAACAGAGAAATGCAGGTTCTAGCTCACCCGGTCTCAACCCGTTTCGACCGGGTGACTCTAGAACCTGCATTTCTCTGTTCTCGACAAGTAAGACTTCAATAACCAAAAAATAACGATTATCTACAAACATACATACTGTGTAGGGTTATCCGTTTTTAATACTAATTTACTAAACTTTTCAGAGAGTAACGTAGGGGAAAGCAGCTGTGGCTGAACACGCCCCATAGAGTAACGTAGGGGAAAAGCAGCCGTGGCTGAACGCGCCCCATATACAAACGGCGGTGCTGGTGCACTAGGCTATCCGATTACTTACTACAGCGTGGGGTCGTCAGCAGAGAGAGAGACGTTCTATTCAGCCAAAGCCCGTTAAGGTCAAGTTGTCCTCAGAGCAACGTGTGGCGAAGGATTGCTCGTGGGTTTAAATGATATTCTCATTTAGACACGGAGGAGAGACCAGTCTCGGAGCTATAGACATACGTGTTCTGCGTTTCACAAAATACGTGCGTATGCGCGCGCACACACACACACACACACACACACACATATTTATTAGTTCTCTGCATGTCTTCCACTGAAAGCCAGTTTTGACAAAGTGTTTCTTTCTGCTGTACAGTCATCTATAATAAATAGTGTCTGCGTTCCAAGTTAGCAGGCTGAGCGCCCGCTGACAAACTGTGGGGCCAAAAATCAATACCACCACACCTCTCCCTACCCCTCTTATCCCCTCCTCTTTACCCCACTCCCTCCCGCCCAGCCTGCCCCATTTACAACATATTGCATCAGCTAACGTTCTTGAAACTTCTTTGCCACGTTAACACTACCACGTGATGGGCCGATGTCACAGCCCGACCAATCAGCGTAGGCTTACGGCGCTCACATGACTAGGGTAACCAACACCGGTTTCATCATTCTCCACTGACTGCCGGACGAGCACGACGCGTTCTAAGACTGCAGGAGTACATTTGTTCCTTGAAGGTGATGTCTAGAAATGATTCTTGAAACTGTTCAGAGTTCTGCATTCCACAATCTTGGTATCGAGCGTGTTCCTCGTGTCAGCTACCTAATTGATGAAAAAGTTTTGTCTGATGTTGGAGTACATGTGTTTTTTTCCATTAGTTTTTAAATTGTGACCTTTAGTTGGTCCTGGTGTGTGAGTAAGATTCGAAGGAGGAAGCACAATTATAGAGTCCATCATCCATATATTTATAAAACCTCTATTAATCTCCTCTGATTCTCCTGTAAACTCATACTGGGTAATTCACAGCCTTCGCAGTCTGTCCTCATAACTCCAAGATGACCCCAAACCAGGGACATACTTTGTGCTCTGGCGGGGTGGCATCCTTCAATTAACTTTTAGTCTTTTTCTAGATGTGGGATCTAACCACAGTTTGCATACATTCCAGATGTGGTCGTAACAAGAGCAGGTGAAAAGAAGTCGCATTGACTCCGGGTCCAGGAAAACGTAGGATCTGCGGATCAATCCCCAGGATACTGTGGATCTTATTTACTGTGCATTTTTGACAGTTTATATAAACTGCAGAACCTGATTCTATCAGGAACCCCCCTAGGAACAGAATTTTACCAATCCTGGCTCACTTGCTACTCCACACCTTTTTTTGGGCGAAAGTGCCTAAAAGCCCGCCATTCCATTTTCCTGACAAGTAACCAAAAAATAACGACCCGACAACCAAATATACTGTGTAGTGTTATTCCGTTCAATACTAAAATTTACTAAACTATTCAGATTTTCATTTTTTGCTTAATCGTTGTGTTTTTATCCACCAGGTCATTTTCAATAACAACATTTTCGTCCGCGCAAACATTCTTCCAAATGAGTTCTTTGTCTTTCATGAAATAAAACTCCAGTCTTTAACTGATCCTCTAAAGTCTTTTAAAACCGAGTTATATTTTCATGGCATAAAATCCAACACACTAATCCCACATGCCTTCCGATGAAAGCTTAGTTTTTAGACAAAGTGTATCTCTTTTTAACAATGTCACTTATCTGCTGAAACAGTCATCGATAATAAATAGTGTTTTGCGTTCCCTTCAAACCGACTATAAAACTTCTAAAACACACACTCAGTTTATGCTAGGGTCAACTAAAATTTGTCCCATCATCTGCCCAAATAAACCTTCTATCATGATATGCTATGTCCATTTAATGTTGGAACAGAAAACCACAATATGGATTAAAATTATAGCGATAAACTGTTTTGTTAATAGGTCTAGGACTAATATTGTTTTTTCCACAACCTTCTGCCCACAACTCAATGAGCAATGAGGAGTCTTTTTGTTATAAAGTTTAACTGCTCCATGGTTTTATTGGCAGATTTAATCTAATCCAGTCTTATTATTTTTATCATGTCCTCTGTTTAAAAACTTGTTCAGTATAGACTAAACCCTACAAGACATTAAAAGTGTAAGATTAACCAATTAGTTCTATGTAAAATGTTTTCTATTTAAGACAAAATGTTTATTGTTGCTTGTTTTATGATCTTAATAACCACGCCATTGGAAGACGACCGATGGTAACGTTAATGCGTTTAAAACGTCAGTTTTCCAGCTTAGAATATTAATTCCATTTATAAGGACATCACTGAACGGCCCACAACCCCATCCCATCTCCACATCTTTAAAGAACAAAATTTCAAATAATCATTGTTGAACGTGTCTCCTAATTTTCCTGCTTGACAAACTGTAATTTGTAGCATAGCTTTTTACAACTGTTTTCTTTTCTGTGGAGGATGTACTGCTTTTTCCTATACTCGTTTATTTCAATCTCCTCCGACTATTGTCGTCTGGCATAAGACTTTACATTAAAGGGCCAGAGTTGAATGCTTTTCTGAAACTTTTTTTGACGGCCAAAAAAATGTAAATGGGCTTATGAATTCAAATGTTTATGTCCCATTCTAAATATGGTTCTAAAGTGCCCATTGCTGTCAGGTATTCGAACTTATTTTATATTCATACTGGCCATCATATTTGCTACTTAATCTACATTGCGTAGTTGTTCTATTTAGTAAACCTTTGTTGAGTCGTCAACCTCTATGCGTTTATAATCAACCATCTTTAGTGTACACAAAACCATACAAATGCCTATTACAAAACCGTTCTGTTCAAAGTCCGCAACGTCTGCAAGGACTTTAATTCTTAAGTTATACACCTTACAGGCGCTAATGTAACTCGCTGATTCTTCTGGCCCACGCGACATTATTTTTTAGTACTTATTATTTTAATTTCTAAAACAATGTGTCAGGTTATCAGCATTTTACAACTATTCCCAGTTTTGTCTGCAATTTTATATTACATGATCGACCCTCCTCCCCAACCTATTCTTTAAATGTAAAATTTAGGGAATTGTAATAATTTCATAATCGCAAAATCACAGCTTTCCCTGATGGAAGTAGCTCTTAAAACAGTTGAGGGCCCATCCATCATATAATATACATCAGGCTCAGCTCATCCAAAATGAACATTAGAGTAATAAAGTAATGCAAGATAGAGGCGATATTCTTCCCCCCTCATAAGTAGTTTTTGGGTCTGGCTCCGCATAAAACAATGTGGGTAAATTGCCAGTTGTAAAGCCTACATTTTAGCTAGCTCTCTATCAAAAAAGTAAGAAGTTTCTTCTTCTTCAAGCTTAAATGTTAACATTGTTTTTTAGAATTTGCATTGTAAGTTTGAGAGTAAAGTCAAAGTTACTCATTGCTTTCTTTTAGTGAGCAAAACCCGTAATAACCATCAGGTATTGTTAACTGGCTCATTTTGGTCACTGCTCTGTTAACTTTTTAGAAACCTTATTATTCTCCTTGGCTACGCTATAATAAACCCATACCGACTTTTTAAATATTTCATGGAGCGCGACCATGTTGTTCCGCAATCGTTTCTTAACACATGTTCTAAAAACGAAGGGCGGTCTTGGTTGGTTTGTTACAAAGCATTTTTTTTAAACAAAACCAATAAAAATGATTGCATTCAAATATACATGTGCAAAAAATTCTGTTGGGCCGCACAACAAACTTAAAATATAACAACTGGCACCCTCGACATTTCGTGACCCCCAGACTGTGCCTCTTTTTCATAAAAAGGTGAGTACATCCATTAATCAGATATCTGTAACCCCCCTATTGAAGACGAGCACATCCAGGAAAGCGAGGTTTTAGTCATCCGATGCAGTTTTATCAGCACCAGTTAAACATAGGCTGTGTTTGGTGCATCAAACTGGGTGTGGAGTGTCCGTTATGCTGATATTTAAATCACCAGAACGCATTGGTGAGGTCAGTGTACAGATTTTCATTTCTATTACAAACCTTCATTAGACGTATTTTGTGGCTGAATGCGAAGCGCCATAGCCAAATGCCAACCCGTTAATCCATCACAGCAACATAATAGACAAGAGGCTTTTGAAAGGATCTGTAACAATACAATATTAATCATCAAGACAGAAGGCTAATAGACAAAAGTTGGATCATAATCATGGCATAGGCGTCCATCTTTATTTTCAGGGCACGCACAGAAATATAACTTTGACGGCATTCTTCTCCATTCAAAATAGTTTGAGCCCTGTCCATAGAGCAAGAGCATAAAAACAGCATGACAACATTTACTAACCCTTCTAAGGGCCTAACAAGAGGCGGAATAGAACGAATAAACGACTCCTATTAGACTTTACGTTTGTGTTTGCTAGGTTCGCAAGTCACAGCAAGATCTAGCATAACTGATCCATTCTACTGGCTTTGACCGCACAAAAACAATACTTAGCAAATTTATAGGACGCCTAAATTCTAACATAGATTTAGACCTTCAAGTATTAAAAGAAACCAAAATGTTTTCACAATACCAAGATCGAAAGTAGGACTTTTTGCTGTTGGCACTGGTTTAATACAATGCTGCTTCTGACCTCAGACTCCAGGTAGGAATAAAAATACACTTAAATAATGAAAGTTCTTATAGAGCCAATGAACAGCAGGTTTGGAAAAACGAACATAAATTATGGGCCATTAATATTACAAACAATAAAAGAACGCACAAGATTAAGTCCATCTACTAATTCCCGAAGTCCAAACCCCCCAAAGTCATTGAAGACTCGGCAAAGCTTCGCGGACTCTGTTCGCGATGACCATGAATATGAAAAGACAGCGCATGTTCATGGCTTAACTGGCCTAGATTACTTGGTCTTTTTCTTACTAAAAATTAACCCAACAATACGAGAGATCTAATGACCATAACTGCTTCGGCCGATAACTCCAACTACTTTATTCTTGCAGTAGACAATAGCCATCTACATACCGCCTAATATACGGGAAAAGAGACTATAGCTTTACTGGCTTAATTTTTTTAATAAATTCGCAGATGATTAAGCTGTTTTTTTACCCAATAATTAACAGGTGGAGTGCTTGGCGACGGAGGTCACTAAACTTTGATCCTCCACCGCTGCCTGTAATAGCCATCACCATTGTAAATATTGCAAATCCTAAGGCTGTTATATAAAAATGCTTACTAATGTGACTCCTTGCTTCTCAAAACAAGTGTTCTTATTCTTTTCTGCTAGTGTCGTGTCATCATAAAAAATTCTTTTGATAGTATTCTCTTATTCTGCACCTTGAGTTCCGTAATTGTATTTTCGGTTAGTAGACAGCACTTCTAGTCTTGTGATCTCTCAGTTCAGATCTTTTAGTCTTTGGCTATTCTTTCTTAATATCATGTCTCAAGATGGCTGTCATCAGCCCTCAACGAGTTTTTTCTTTTCTCTTTTATCCTGCTCATCTAGTTCACACAGTTTTGCTAAATTGTTTGTTAATACGCCTCCTAATTGTTCTTAAAGCATGATCAAGGGCCTTAGTTTCTCCGCAATAGGCAATGGGGAGATCATTAATTGTTTTAACGCTGTTCATCCGAAAAACTGGTTTCATCTATCAGCTTCTAATGCAATTTATTATTCCATCTGCCGATTGATTTAAGTGTTCTTCAAGTTCCATGTTTTGTATTTGGTTACTAGTGGGAGTCTGCAGGTGTGTTTTTTGAAGTTTAGAAACTGCCTTCCGCCCTTACTTTCTGTCTAACAAGAACCAAGTCGATTTGGGTCTTTCTCACTGAGTCTTGTATAATTGTACTCTTTTGCTAAAAACTTTGAAGGGTCAGTTTTAGTTGTAACCGAACAGAACTCCTAGATCGCAATCCTTACAAACAAATGACCATCTTCTAATTCAAAACATTTGGGTCTAAAAATTCGGGGAGTTCTTGACCTAACTTTTGATAAATTCTCTCGACCCGCAACTTCTGTAATATCACGCCGCATTGAGAGCGCTGAGCGATGCCGTGTCAAAGGGAACATTTCACTCATATCGTCCACCCAGGGTCAAAACACAAAATCTTCTTCATCTACAATTCCTGCCATGTTTTTAACTAATTAACTTTTATTTTGCTTCGATAAAAAAGACCAGAACAAGTACAAGGCACGATTCTTGGCCCCGCATGAAAACTGAAAGAGGCCCAATGGCGTGAAGGGAAATAAGCGGAATATTACTGTTCCAAATAATCCATCTACTAATGAAGCAGATCAAATTCTTACTGACAAATTTCCAGACCTAGGAGCGGATGAAGTGAATTGTGCCAGGCTCAGCTCGTTCTTAACTTTCAAAATGAAACATGCTTCAAAACAACAGACCCAAACAGACAGTTGTACAGAATCTGGGGCGGCAATCGTTAATGAATAAAATATCTATAAAAACTTGAGGGTCCAAGAATATTTTCTTTACATAATGCAGACAAAAATTTAACCTATTCAGATCTACTATTGGCAAACCGGGGAACGAAAAGGGCTGATCTTGCGTTTCAAGGAATCGAAAATGAAGAAGCACTAAAAACACAAAAGAATAGGCGCTGAAATACTATAGACGACAAAAAAGCTTGGTAAGCTGTCAATGTTTGCCGTATGGAAAATCGCTTTTTTCCATTCCCTTAGATTATGAGTTGTTAAAAGCGCATGCAACCATACTTTCAAGAGCATATAAAAGACAGATTGTCATATGAACCTAAAACTTTTAATGATACAAAACGGGTTATTAAATCATCAGACACTGAAAGCAAAGTACAGCAAATACTGACATCTCGATAGAGTTTTGACGTTGTAGAGCAACCCTAAATTAGCAGGAGCTGATAGAAGCACCACCAATATCAGTCAGATTACCATATATTACGAAAGAGTGATTCATCATACAACATATCCCAAAAGCAGGGCAGACAGACAAAATGGAATTTTAGTTTTTAGCGTCGCAGCAAGATCGCTAAAAGGTATTTTATTGCTGTGTGAAGATGAAGAACCCGTTCAAAAGAGCAAGTGAAAAAGTTTTTTTAATCCTAAATCACGAAAGATGCAATAGTACAATAGATGGTAGTCCTAACCAAATCTACGCAAGCGGGCTTAGACCTTCTCTTCATTTTGAGCGAAATAAGAAAATTGTTTGGGAGGTGGGAGTGGTAGAAAACCAACAGCAGAGTCCTAGTGTCAAAGAATTTACATCTTCACAATGTTAGGCTTGATGATTATTTTAACAACAAATACGTTTATGGATTGACCTAAGGAGTCAACAGAG
>JAFLJL010006511.1:0-10766 GCA_018398815.1 Conus ventricosus
TGCTTCATGATTTAAGATGAAGTCAGAATTCACTTCACCCTCTTCTGATAAATGAAGTCCTCAGCTTTCGCTGACTGTAGTGTTTTCAATCCCAGTTATGAGAACGGTTGGAGGCTTGCAATGTTGGCTGTTTATCATATTAAATCCCATCCACTTGGAAGATATCTTTAAATCTTCCACCGCCCACCCCCTCCTCACTGCCTCCCTCCCCCCTAACAGATCTTTTTTAACCAATTCGCGAATTTTTTTAAATGTTTCAAATCTTAGTCTACGCATATACCATATCAGTATGGTTTGGCGTCTAATTTGCACGTAGAGCAAGGCTTTTTCATTCCACCCACCCACTCTCTTCCTCCCTCTTCTCCCCTTCCCCAATCCATATACACCCATAAGCTGTTCGACTCTTACAAGTAATATGTCAGCCAGTTCCATACTTTGATGATCCTTGACTCCCATGTATTGGATATACATGTGGTCACACAGAACTGATCTCCGCCTAATATTACTATGTGGATAGACGTTAAATTGAAGACAACAACAACAGAATTATGCTTCTGGATCCCGGTATATATGGGCTCTTAGTTGTGTGTGTGTGTGTGTGTGTGTGTGTGTGTGTGCGTGCGTGCGTGCGTGCGTGCGTGCGTGCGTGCGTGCGTGCGTGCGTGCGTGCGTGTGTGCGTGTGTGTGTGTGTGTGTGTGTGTGTGTGTTGTGTGTGTGTGTGTGTGTGTGTGTGTAGATTATTTCGCCCATAGGCTTATTGCTTTGATGCTTGGACGAACGAACGAACAAACGAAGTTTAATGCTATTAGGCTGTAAAGCTCATTAAGCAAATCGGCGCGATGTACAACAACAAAACGCGACTCGATTTCGGTTTCATTAACATGGAAACCACAGCAATGCCCTTTTTCTTTCACTTTGCATGACGAAATCGAGAAAGAGAAAATGTCACTAGTGTTCACTGTCAGTTCTGTAGACGACGGTCACCCCAGGCAAAACTGATCAGGATCAGGATCAGGATCAGGATCGGGGGCGTTGTATCAATACAACTTAGCCTATTTAGGCTTTTTACGCCCTTCTGTATGTATATATCCTTTTTTTTTCATAACCGTTGGTCCAGTCATAGCTAGCTCAGACTTATTATCCATCAAATTCATATCTAATTTTTGTTAATAATTCATGTTTATCTATGAGGTTCTTGAACACATTAATACTGGGTGCACGTTTGATGTTAAGTGTTAGTTTATTCCAAAAGTTGGTTACTCTATTAGTAAAAGTAAATTTTCTTAAAATTCGTTCTAGAATATTGTTTAAATATCTTATCTTCACTGTTCCTTGTACATTCTTCTGCGGAGTAACAAAAAAGCGTGCTTTATCAACATCATCAATTTCATTAAATATCTTGTATGCCTGAATCAAGTCACCTCTTATTCTTCTTGCCTTAAGTGTTGGAAGTTGCAAATATTTTAATCTTTCCTGATATGAGTAATCTTTTATATTATGAATCATTTTGGTTGCTCTTCTTTGTACCTGTTCTAGAGCTTCTGATTGTCTCTTTAGCATTGGATACCATACAGTGTTGCCATATTCAAGAACAGGTCTAACTAGTGTCTTATAAAAATTGCAAAAAAGTGTCCTTTTCCATAAATGTAAAGGTTCTTTTTATTATTCCAATCATTCTGTTAGCTTTATTAATACTATTTACAATATGATTGTCAAATAATAAGTTTTTGTCAAAAGTCACACCTAGGTCTTTCTCTTCTTCACATTTAGATACTTTTATTTCCTTGCCCCCAATTTTCATTATATACTCCTTTTGTGGGTTTTGTTTTACCAATATGAAGTACTTTACATTTTTCTGCATTAAAATATAGGTTCCAAGTATCAGACCACTGTACTAATGTTTCAATATCCTTTTGTAATTCCTTATGTAATTTTGGAGATTTTATACAGTTTTGTGTCATCTGCAAAGACTTTGCATGTACTCTTTAATTCTACAGGGAGATCATTTATAAACACCGTAAATAATATTGGTCCCAAAATACTACCTAGTGGTACCCCACTAATAACATCGGCACTATGAGAGAAGGAGCTACCAATCCTTACCTTCTGAGTTCTTTTTGATAAAAAGTCTCTAACCCAACCAAGTATATTTCCTATTATTCCATAAGACTCTAATTTTTTAAAAGTCTTTCATGTGGTACTGAATCGAATGCTTTTCTAAAGTCTAAATACAAAACATCTATATTCTCTCCTTTATCTATCTCCTTCGTGAAGTCTTCCATCACTTCTAAAAGTTGAGTCACACAAGATCTTTTGCACGAAATCCATGCTGACACTCAGCATATAATTTATTTTCTGTCATATGTTTAATAATAGCCTCTCTAATAATGATTCTAAAATTTTGCATATAATGCATGTTAAACTCACTGTCTATAATTTCCTGGATCTGTTCTTGTACCTTTTTTGAATACTGGAATGACTGTAGCTGTTTTCCAATCTGAAGGTACAAATCTTTTCTTTAACAGATTTAGAAAAGAGTATGTAAAGTGGGAAGGCAATTTCCTCGTTTAGCTCTTTTAGTATTCTCGATGGGATGACATCCGGACCACATGCCTTATTAGGGTTTAAAGATTGAAGTTTCTTTTTTATTGAAATCCACTGAAATATCTACATTTTCCAACATTATGCCTTTGACCTTGAGGCTGGACCTAGAACAGCATATTATTAGTAATCTTCCCTTGTGAATACACTAGAAAAAAATGTATTCAAAAAATCTGCCTTACCTCTATCTGTCTCCACTGTGTCACCATCCTTAGTCTCTAAAGGGCTCACTCCAGTATTCATCTTTGTTTTCGATTGTACATATCTCCAAAAGGCTTTTGGATTTTGTTTACATTCCTTTGATAACTTCTTTTCAAATTCCTTTTTTGCTTTTTATTTTTTTGTTACAAGTATTACGTGCTTTAATATAATTTTGATAATCTTTCCCCCGCTTTGTGACTAAGAATCTCTGAAACATATTATATTTCTTTTTTACAATTTCATTGTCTTTACATTCATCCACTTTGGTTTCTGTTTTTTATTTTTCTAATAATTTGTTTGGAACGTTGTTTTCTATTAAAGAATTTAAAATACTTTTAATTTCCACCCAACATTGTTCTACACTAAGATCATTGAGTTTATTCCAGTCGATCTTCTTCAATTCTTCTTTCATTTGTATAAAATTTCCTCTCTTAAATTATATGACTGCTTTGATTCTTCTTTCCCTTGCTCCTCTCCTAGGTACAAAGAGAACATTAAAACCTCATGATCACTTTTGCCTATAGGGGCAAGTGCTTAATGTCTGATATCATATTTTCATCATTAACAAGTACTAAATCTAGTAATTTGATTTTTGTCCCTCCCTGTGTCTTGTTGGTTGTTTCACCATTTGGTTCAGAAATGCATCCTGTAGGTAGTTTATGAACTTTTGACCTCTTTCTCCAGAGCCAGTACCATGCCAGTCAATATCTGGGAAATTAAAATCTCCAGTTATACAAACATATTTGAATCTTTCTAATCTAATTTGTTTCAGCAACTCAAACATTTTTTCTTCATTTTCAGTTGTTGAGTTTGGACTTTTGTAAATAGTTCCAATCAGTATTTTCTGTCTATCCTTATTTAAAAAGGTAATCCACAAGTTTTCATCAAAGTCATTTCCTTTTGTAAACTTGTATACTTTGGCATTTATAGAGTCCTTCACATATACAGTTATACCTCTTTTGGGATTTTCATTGAAAAATAGTTCATAACCTGGCATTGAATATTCGACAGAATTTACCCCTTTTTGTTTTTCGCTATAGATTCTGTTATTACTATAATGTGAGGTTTATTTTCTTCAGCTAATAGAAGTAACTCATCTTTTTTGTTCAACAGTCCATCTGCATTTGTGTACAAGAACGTGTATGACAGTTTCCTGCACAGATTTTTTATCTACATACCTTTTAAAACTATTCACATGTTCTTTGTTCTTGTATTTTTGATTGTCAGTTTTCTTCTTTATCATCTTGGCCAGGCCTAGGGTTTTCCCCTGTACTTTCACTTTTTCCCACCTCTGATTCCAATGTCTTTCTCTCCTTTCTCAATCCTTTTTCGAAGCTCTTCTCTTAGTTCTTAATTCTTTTGTCTTTCATTGGTGTGTAGTCTGGGTTTATATATATCCTCTTTTTTGCTCTGTCACCCCTGCATTTATTTTGTGGGCATTTGTCAATATTTCTTTTTTTACCTCCTTGTTTTGTACGCTTACTCTAAGCAGTCTCGGTTTTGTTCCGATATTGTATTTGCCCAGTCTCACTGGATTCTGGACAGTCTCGTCTTTCAATTGAGGACAAATCTTTCCCACCATCTTCTGTATAAACTGGATCAGTCCGTGGACAGCGTGCAGCCGCCATAGAGCACATGCTTGGTTCTCTGCATGCTTCGTGTTGCCGATGCGTCTTCCTTTCCCAAGGCAGGCCAATTTAACACATTCCTCCGATGACATGTGTCTTTCTTCCTGCTTGTCAAACCAGAATAAGCAATCGTCTTCCGAAACGGACCGCAGGAATATTCTAGAAGGACGTCGTCTGATTCACCCACATCATCCGCTTGATGGAACACGACCTTCCCCAAATGCTTGATTTCTGTGCGGATCTCGGAATCGTCTCTGCACCTGTCGTTCTGTCAGAGTAGCATCATAATCCTTAACCATTCCGGTCAAAACCAGCGATAATTTGTCTATAGCTTGCTCCAGACTTGTGTCGATGTCCGACGGGTGGATTTCTGGGCCCCTGCTGTTACACTTCGAAGAAACGGTTTCAAACAAAGAAAGCGTTCCGAATTTTGGGGGCGTTTGGGCATCATTTTTTTTTAAACTCGAGTGGCTTGATGTGTTCCCCCTGGCGGGGTTTGTGTTTTATCCCCTTTGGGTTTTTCAGGGCCCGGCCCGGTTTATTCGCGAAAAGTGGTAAACGAGACCAGCACCAATGGGTTTCTTTATGTTATCTGTTCTGCTTTCCCTTTGATCTCTCTTTATCCGTGCACCCGGCGGGGGCCCCTTTTTCCCGTAGTAATGAACTTGCGTTTTTCCCGGGTTAGCACAGGACCCATCGTTGTTGCATTTTGTGTAGATGCTCGAGTATGAGGGGTGTGTGTGTGTTGTGTGTGTGTGTTTGTGTGTGTGGTGTGTGTGTGTGTGTGGTTGTGTGCTGCGTGCGTTTCGTGCGGGGGTGCGTTCGGGGCGTGGGGGTGCGTGCGTGCGGGTGTGTGTGTGTGTGTGTGTGTTGGGGGTTGTGTGTGTGTGTGCGCGGGGCCGCCCCGCGCCCTTTTGGGTTTGGGGTGGGTGTATTGGGGCGCATTTTGTGGTGGGGGTGTGTTTGTCTTTGTGTGGAGTGTGTATGTTTGGGGTGTATGTGAGGGTATGGGGGTGTTCGATTTAGATTTGTGTAAAGATGTATGTGTGGTTTTGGGGTTTTGTGGGTGTTGTGTGGTGTTGTGGGTGTGTGTGGCTGTGTGGGTGTGTGTGTGTTGGGGGCGCGCGCGTGCGCGGTAGTTTGTGTTTTGTGCGTGTGTGTGTGTGGGGCGCGCATGCGCGGGTGGGTTGTGCGTGGTGTGGGGTGTTTTGTGTGTGCGTGTTTTGTGTTTTGGGGGTGGTGCGTGTGTGTTTTTGTGTGGGTTTTGTGTGTGGTTGTGTGTGTGTGTGTGTGTGTGTTTTGTGTGTGTGTGTGTGTGTGTGTGTGGGGTGTGTGTGGTGGGGCACGCGTATTTTTTTTGTGTTTTTTTGCTTTTTGCCCTTTTAATGAAAAAAGTTGGGTATTTTGTTCATAAAAATTTTCTTAAATGTTTAGTTTCAACTTTAGTTAAAAACTGACAATAAATGGGTTTTTGTTTAGTCAGTCAGAATTTTTTGGCAGAATAAATTTGAAAATGGGGTTTTTCGGGGTTCGTTTGAGATTGGTCTTTGAACGGGCAAGGATGCTGGCCAAGAAGGGTGAATGAAGAAGTAAATCAGAGAAAAGTCACACCCGGGCAGAATTAAAAGAGTTCTGCACAAAAAAAGAAATTTTTGAAAAGACAGCAAAAAAGTTCTTTCTTTTGAGGCAAGGTTTTGTTTTTCAAGGGAACGACAAGGCGACAATCTGCGGGTTCTTTCCCCGAAGACAGGGGCGGGAAACGCTATCAGTGCCCCCGCCCATGTACAATGAATTCCCTTTCTGTTTTTTCGGCGTGTTTTGATGTTTTTTGCTATTATTCCCCCCGCCCTGCCCCTCCCCCCCCTCCCCCCCCCCACTAACCCCTTTTTTTGAAAATAATACTTTTCAAGTAGACCCCGCCCTAATAATAATAATTGCTAAACCAAAGCAGCCCCAAAAGGGAAAAAAAAATATTGTTTTTTTGGTAACGGCTGACAAAGGGGTGGGTTGATTTTTTGGTGTTTTTTTTTTTTTCTTTTCTTCTCTTCTTTTTTTCTTCTTCTTCTTCTTCTTTTCTTTTTCATCATCATCTTCTTTTTCTTTTTTTCCTTTCTTTTTTTCTTCTTTTTTTCTTTTTTTTCTCTTTTTCTTTTCAGCACAGAAACGCAAAACTTACTTCTCTGGAAAAAAAAGGGTTTTTGTCTCAAAAAGGGAGAAAGACACCAATTGTGCTTGAAAACCTGGTACACTTGCAGCTAAAAAAAAGTATGTCAGGCGCGTCAATTTACTGTATTTTTCCAAAAAGCATGGTACTTAGGTTTTCCACACAATCAATTTTCGATAAACTTTTGTGTGTGTGTGTGGGGTTGTGTGTGTGTGTGTGTGTGTGTGTGTTTGGTGTGTGGTGTTGTGTGTGTGGGTGTTGGGAATTAAAGGAAAACTAGGGTGGGCAGGGAAAATTAGGTAGGGTTGTGACCAGAGCCAAACAAGTTTTTCTTGGACAAAAACCTTTGCCTTTCTGACACACTTTTTTTTCCGTTAGTTTACATGTTTGTAAATTTTAAACGTTGAAACACCCCCAACGTCTATAAACGCAACATTGGCACAGATTTAAAACCCTTTTCTGAGAATTTCGAGCCCCACCATCTTCGTTTGCACTTAAAAACAACGTCACAAAAGTAAATGAAGTAATTATTGTGTCAGCAACAAGACAAAGGCCCAGACATTCCCAAACGCGTGCGCACTTGTTTTTTGACCGCCACTCGAAAGACCCCAAAAATCTTTCGCGTCCCCTTGTGCCCTTTTCCCCAGGGTAAGTTGTTTTAAATGAGTAATCCAATTATTTTCACGCGCGCGCGCTCGCAAAAACCCAAAACCCCACACAACACACACAACAACACCCCCCACCACACACACACCCCCCACACCAACCACACACACACACCCACACACACCAAAACCCACACACATTAAAACATTTGTTTTTGTATAAAAGGAAAAAAAAGCCAGGAACCTTTACCGCATTTTTTTAGACAGTAATTAGTCTTGAAACCCAAAACCCAAAATTTGAAAATCCACACAACCTCTGCCTTTTTTGCTAGTTTTGTCAAACCTTTCTATCTGTACAAAACTCCGATGTAGGAATGCCAAGACAAAGCGAATCTTGTACAGACCAAAACACAAACCACTTTTTACTGCTGCTGGGGCTCGCGACCGGGCACGCAAGCCACAAGTGACGCCAGCACACGCACACTTACGCAACAGACACCAGGGCGAAAAATTATGTTTCGCGTGCTCACAACATAAACACCGCGAGCGCACAACACACACACACACACAACACACACCACAACAACCCCACACACACAACCAACACACACACCACACACACACACACCTTTTTTATAAAACCAAAAGAATGTACGTCGCCGACCCACACCCAGCTGCGGCACACATCATTACACGTCACAATCTTCCCCAAACGAGATCCCTTTTCACAGTACACACCAAACCTTTTTTGTCAATAGCAATATTTTTTCCAACAAAAGTCATCGACGAATAAATTTGTTAGAGAACGACACTAAAACATGACCAAATAAATGCTTGGACTCCCCAAACCCCCAAAAAAAACCTTTGGGCACATTTTTACACTTGGCAAAAAACTACGCCAGATAATAATCAATCATCAAAAATTAAATAACGAAAAAATTTCCCCAAAAAAAGAAGCCGAGCCCGATTGGGTGTTTTTTTCTGGGCCCAGGTTATTTTGGGCATGTGCACTGCTCAAGGAACAGCCTCTTATATGTGATTTAAAAAAACAGCATTTCATTGTAGAAGCCATCAAAAAAGGCTTTCACGTAGATATCTTCACAAAAACCACCAACACACACCCCCCCACACACACACAACAACACACACACCCACACACACACACACACACACACACACTTTGCAGTTGTAAAAGTCTTTACACCAAGCACAGCCCATACGAAAAAAAATTTAACATACCAGAGTGATTGACCTTTTACTCACTACTTTTTTTTTTCTTTTGGGTTTATGGTTGGAAATCAACGAACCCCCAAATTTTCCCTTTAGATCCGTTTTATAAACCCCAAAAACAGCTTAAAAAAAAATTTAACGGGGCCCATTGCAAAAACCCTTTATCTTTAGTCATAAACCCTTTTTTCTTTTTTTTTTTGTGAAGGTGATAGTTGATAGGAAATACCCCCAACTTTGTTTAGATCATCCAATTTCCCGAAAAATCCCCGAGAAACAACTACGAAGGAAAATTAACGTAACCCGGGGCTTTCCCTTTAAACCCCTAACCTATCGTTCTTTGGGGGGTGATGAAAAGTGAAACATGTACAAGCAATCCATCAAATTAATTCAAAATCCATTCGCAGTTTAGAAAAAAAGCTTTTTTTTTTTTTTCTTTTTTTTTGCGACGTGATCAAAAACACACTGTACAGACAAACGGAACTGAAAACTACCAGAGTTTGCAAAAATGCAAGAAAATTGACACTGAGTCATTTTTTTAGGAGTCAAATTCTCCGTAAAACCATGGGAGTCAAATTCACAGAAGGAGTCAATATAGAAAATTCTCCGTAGAATATTTACTCCAAAAACCCGAAAAAGAAGTTTCATTTTTTTTCCCGGGGTAAAAAAGTACCGGGGGGTCAAATTTCTCGGAGTCAAAAATTTTCCGTAACACCCGGGAGTTTCGCATACCTCTGGGTCAACTCCATGTTGGTGATCATTTTGTTCTTTTTTTTCGGAGAACATGTTTTAAAACCATAAGCTAGAGGCAGCCTCCCTCATGTAATTTTCTTCAAACCGAAATTGTAATTTCAAGATTAAAAAGTACAACGCATATCTCAACATAAGCTAAAAAATCTCCTAGAAATGGTTTTAAAAGAATCATTGGCAACCCTTTTTAGTGGTTTTAAACATGTTTCCTGCTCAGGGGGGGAATTGGATACTCGTTTTTTTTTTTTTTTTTTTTTTTTGGTCTTTTTGACGATCTAAGACAAAGAAAAAGCAACGAACTGTGGGTTTCATTCTCAGGTGTTGGGTGTGTGTGTGTGTGTGTGTGTGTGTGTGTGGTGTGTGTGTGTGTGTGTTGTGTGTGGTGTGTGTGTGGTGTGGTGTGGTGTGTAGTGTGTTGGTGTTGTGTGTGTGTGTGTGTGGTGGGTTTTGTGTGTTGTGTTTTTGTGTGGGGGGTGTGGTGACGTATTTGCTTTACTACATGGCAAAACCCCCATGCTGATTGGTGTTGAATTAAAATTTTTTTCATGGTCCCCTTTTATACGCATCATTAAACCCCCTTTTGCCACAGGGCATACTGCCTATGTAACCATGTCAACCCAGGCCCCCCGTCTGTGTAACCAGTCAACCCAGTGCCCCGCTCGTGTGAACCAAAGTCACCCTGCCCCCCCCTCTGGGAACCATGTCAACCCGTGCCCAGGGTTTTTACTGACAACGGTTTAATGTCACGGGCACACAGCGTTTTTTTATGACGTCATCAAAAGTGCCCTACTGACAGTCCCAAGACCAGAAAGGGCAAAGGCAATAAAAAAAGAAAACAGAAAATTAAAACCCGGGGAAAAAGAAAAATAAAAAAATCAAGACGATGGTGACGAAGACAGTCAGACAGAAGACAGACAGACAGACAGACGACGACAACAGACGGGCCAGACAGTAGACAGACAGACGAAGCAGTCAGGGGAGGTTCTAGCTAGCTATAGAGCAAGCTAGATATTAATAGTTAGAAATAAAATACTAGGTAATTCGGATAAATATATGGGGGGGATAAATATTTGAAACTAGAGGAAACAGAAAAATCAAAAAGAGGGGATGAAAAATTGACTACCTAAATTTTTATGCAAACAGATGCCACGAAAGTCGTCCACATCACCCAACCTCTTCACTCACACATTGTAACCCCAAGGAGTTCAGCTTTTTATGTCAGGTCATCATAGCCCCAAACCCCCCTCACCGAAAAACTGAACACCCCAGCCCGAGTCCCATTGTCATGTCGTTATCAAAAACCCCCGCCCTACCACAGGGCTCTTCAAGGCGTCACCCACGTTCAAAGGGAGACACTTTGGGGCAGCTCGAAAAAACACAACTGAGGCGAACAAAAGAAACGCGCCACGTTCTGTAAAAGGGAGCGGGCGCTGATGCGGTGCAAAGGGGGGTGAGGACGGGGGGTTAGGAAGTAACCAAAGGGCATGTGTCCAGTTGATGGCGCAAAGTGCCCACGGGGAAGTGTTCGGGGAACCGTCTTTTTTTCCCCCAAAAGAAAGAAAACGAAGCAAATAAAAACACCATGCCCC
>JAFLJL010006512.1:0-11460 GCA_018398815.1 Conus ventricosus
GGTTTGGCTGCTGCTGGAACTTGAGCTTGGCCTTTCAGTCAGCTCTTGGCCCCTAGCGGCTTCCAACTTCATCATCATCTGTGTTGGCACTGACTCCCATCTGGGGCTAGGGTAAAATTTTGGGTTTTTTCCCTTTCCAAACACCATCCGGTAATCCCGACTCTCATTCTCGACCAGAGGCTGTTCTATAGTTCAACCTTATTGAATGACAGCCATTTGTGTTCCCGTCAAACTGTAGATTTGGGGGCAATTTCCGGGGTTCCCTCTTGGTCCAGAATGGGGATGCCTAACAGGACTGTTTCCCTGCTGCTGTCTGAGGGGTCAGAATACAATTCCGACTCCCTCTCAGTGCAGTCGGGGTGGTCATGGCTGTAAAACCCTGTTTCTGTGTGACCTACTTTGTGCCTGCTCCAAGTTACCCGAGGCAGGGACAGCTCGAGGGGGGCCGTGTTCGTCCGTCATGCCTCCTGCCACTATACAGGCGCCCCTCCCCATCTCCATATCATGGTCATGATCTCCAGCAAAATCCGACGCCTGTGGTCAGTGGGTGCTGGCCGACCTAGACCAACTTGAGTATGGGGAAAAGTGCCTGGAATCTTCAAGTCTAAAGTCCCCGCCATGGTTCTGTGCGTCGTCCCTGTGATCTTGTTTCAGGATTCGACTGCCTCAGACTCTGGTGTGTTCCCACGCCAGAGACTCTGACCCAAATCTTGGCAATCCCTCCGCAAAGGCCGACCTTGACGAAGACAGAGACCCCCTCGACTGCTCGTGCCCCTCAATCTGAGTAACCAAGTCTAAAAGACCGCTCCTTTCCTGGGATTTTCTCACCATTCTGGAGGGATGGGGTTCCAATTTTTCAGCAGACCCAAGAGAGTCCATTTCCAACTCAACCGGGTTGTCCACAAAGTTTGGTGGATGAGTTGGAACTGGTGGCAGCTCGGCGAGCAGGGAACTGGTATCACTGGGTTCAGCAACTTGACTTAACTTTTGCTTGCCTCCGAGTGAAGAGAGACCAAAATCATCCATGGACTGCTGCCCACCCATGTGGGTAATGGAGTACTTTTTCTTTTCTTCCCCCAATGTGCAGCCATTTTGGGGCTCTATTAAATCTTCCATGGCCCCCTGCTGCATTCCGAAATCAATCAGTTCAAGCAGGTCGTCACTGAGTTTGCACAAGGAATGGAGATCATCATGGATAACCTCAATTTCCCCTTCCTTTCCCTGAACACACAAGCTCCACTGCTCAATCCAGAGGGGTTGTTACATTCACCCTATGGTCTACTGAATAAATCTTTCCTCCCCTTTTACTAATGGGGCAACTGGGAAAGTACCAGTGTGGAGTACAATTAGTACCTGGTCTGTGTTACAACACAAACCAACACCCAACGCTATTAACAACTTCTGTTTGTTGTTAATGTAACCTGTCAGAATTCACAGGTTACAAGGTTTTAAGCAATTCTAGTATGTTTAAAAAAAATTAAAAAAAAAAGGAAAATAAAAACTTTCACTAGTGATTGAATTATTTTTAGGTAAAGACATCTACTGCTTTCCTCTAGTATTATTGTTCTATATGTCTTGTTATTTTAGCCGATTTTAGTATTAAGACACCTTTATCTTTGCCTGTTTGTCCACTTCCTGCTGACTGATCACTTCCTGCAATTACATGTGTTGAGTCAGACAGAGGTTGGGGAAAACGTTGTGTGTGACTTGGGGTGCTAATCCAGGTAGTTACTCTAAGTATTAAAAGTATGCTTCTAAAAGATACTAATTGATTCTTTTCCTTTAGAATTGCCATATATTTTCTATGCTGTCAGATGGATGGCATTAATTTTTGGTGGATTTTCCTTATAAGAATTGCACTTGGCTTTAGTTGTTATATTTCCAGTTGTTAGAATTTTAGGCCCGCATGTTGAATTAAGTTTAAACCTAGTTGTATTATTTGAAGGTGAGTTCAGGTTACTTATTATTCACTGTTGTTTTGGAATGTGGTTCACACCACATTGCATCAGAAACATTTTTGAGAGATTGTGTTTTAGACCACATGGTCCTAAGTAAATCTCATTTTCCTTTGTTCTTGCAGTAAAATAGTGTTTGTCACATCACATGGTTTTAGTGGAGGAAATGTCTACATCTCATGGTTCTTTGTGTTTTTATCATAGCACATGGGTTAAGTTTGGTACATGGTTCTTTGTGTTTTAATCATGGCCACATGTGTTAAGTTTGGAGAAGTTTTCCTTGAATTTCAGAGGATGTTTATTTTTGCTTTCTCAGTTGAAAAGAAAAAATACTTGCTTTCAAGGATTACTGTTATCCTTAAAATTACTTTATTAGTGTCAACTTAGAGACTGATTTAATCAAAATGGCTATAGTTGTATGAAATTGGTTTTATGGGGACATCTTTTGGAAACCTGGGACTAGTGGAGAGGAATGATTGATCTGGCTTGCTGCCTAGGGGTTCAGTTGGATGACTGATAAAGGATGCAAGCAGATTTGCTGCCATGGTCAGGTGGCCAATTGATAGCGAATAGCTGTCAGTATATTGGTATGCAACTCACTGTATTCAGTTTAACACTGGATCAGATCAAAGTGTGTTTGGCATAACCACAACCGGGGTCAAGTGGATTTGAACTTGATAAGATCACTACTATTTTATTAGTGATGCGTTGTCCCTCATTGCGTGTTTCCTAGTTGAGATGTTTGCTGAAGGCCTTTGATGGCTTTTGGGTTTGGCCATTGTTATTATTTGTGTTTTTCGCACATAGTCCCGTGCAGATTTTTATGTTTTGTATTCTTTTGCAGTGCCCCTTTTGAGTTGCCCACTCTTTTCCTCCTTCTCTCTGTCACAACCCTCAAGTTCTTTTGTCACTTATCACCTTAAAATTGAATCAGCCCATGTCTTAGGTTAATATTGTGGTTTGGGATTTTTGTCTATTTAAATTGTTAATAAAAATTGGAGTATAATCGTACAGTCAGAGTTTGGGTTATTGTGGTCTGGGTCTGTGCGCTTTAGGAACCTGGGTTACAGAAAGTGGGGGCTCGTCCGGGATTATTATTAGATATAGGCAAAATTTGTTAGGCAATGTTATTAGTTTGAGACATGGCTGATCAACTTGAGGGTGATGTGACTGGGACTGAGGGGGGTGTTGAGATAGAGGGGAAGAGGACAGCGGCAGAGAGTGCAGACCAGTTTGCTGCTCTACAGAGTAGGTGGAGCAACTGGAGGCATCATTGGGATGACAACAGCGGCAGAGAGTTTCCAGGGGTCAGGGGCTCTGAGTAGAAAACCAGCGTTCTGCTCTGCTGAGTAGAATGGAGCGACTGGAGGCATCACTGGAGGCGGAAAACAGGGAGCTCCGTAGGAGACTTGCAGCTCAGGGAAAACCTGGAAACCGAGGCCAAAGCCTCGGACCCTGAAAAAGATCTCTTGCCCAGGGCAAGAATCAACAGAAAGTGGGGATACGCCTGCTTCAAAACGACCAAGATAGGGAATCATTGGATAGGATAGACAAGGTGGAGTCGGTGATAGGCTCCGAAGTGGGAATTGCAGAGGTGCAGGTTGAAGCAATTCCAGTTGAAATGCCAGTAGAAGCAGTTGTTAAAACAGAAGAAATTTCAGTTCAACCTATGATAGCTCTGCAACCTTTACCTGACCCTGCAGTTTGAGGAAATAGTGTTACAGACTCGCAAAGAGTTTGTTGGAGACACACTTGTGTATGCGGACAGTATTCCCGTGCCTGCTCCCAAAATCAAAATTTGCACTGAAGAAACTATCCCAACTAAAAAGGGAAAAGGAGGGAGGGAAAAAGGTGGCAAGTCAAGGAATCTGATGGGTACATCTGCCATACAAGGACTGAGTGACTATGGACTGGATTCGACCCCACCCAAAAAATGGGGACAAAAACGGGTTCAGGTCAAGACTTTGGAAGGCGAATTTCCTGTGACAATGTGGGCCTCAGGCGCAGATGACAGCAAGGCAGATGAGGATTCTGTGGCGGGAGACTCAGATGCAGACTTCACAGAGTATGTGACTGGCAGAAAATTACCTCCGGGTGGCATACCTGGTTTAGATCTTAGTGATCCTAAGCAACTAGCAGAGTTTGCAAGGAAAAAGCCACGGAAGCCTCCCGACGATGTACCAGAACGGTGCCATGTCCCCACAAGGACTGCAACAAAAGTTCCGTGGCAACTCTGACATGCGGAAAAAACCTACATACCCACGGCCCTCGTGTCCATGTTTGTGCCGAATGTGGCAAGGCTTTTGCGGAGAACTCCAAACTCAAGAGACATCAGCTTTCTGGTCAAGGCTCTTGTGATGGAGATCAGTGGGCACAGTCTACATACACAATTGGCACTCTGACGCAGGGTTTGACCCATGTCACAGTTCCAGAGTCACCAAGCTGGGGAGGCTAGGTGGGAAAAATTAACTTGGGATGGGAAGTCATTCAGTGCACACTGATGACAGCTAGTGGTACCATTTCTATGTTTTCAGGTTCTCAGGAGTTGACTTCTGCGTTCAGTCATTGGACGATTTTTTTTTCTTAGCATGCTCCACTGTATGTTTAAAGTTTTGTGCATTGGAGTGACCAGTTTTTTCTTTTCTTTTCCAACTGGGTATTTCCTGATCATTATGTTGTTTGCGTTGATCGTGACTTCCAGTTGTCACCTTCATGTTATCTTGTGTTGTGTTGATATTTTGTTCTTTTGATTTGGTGTTGATTTGGTAGTTGGAGTGCTGGATACATATTGAGCTATGTCGTATTTGAAATGTTCCTAGGAAAATTTTGAGTAGAGGAATTCTCCCTAGGAGGGTTCACGATCAGACGATCGGCGTCTGTTGAGGCCGATAAGGATGAGGATGTCCTAGATAAGATGTCTGGATGTTGAGGTGTTTTGAGACCTCTTAGGCTTACTTTAAGTCATGATTTATGTTTAAGTAAGAGAGACAGGATTGAATGATACATGTTATTATTACTAATGCTAGCAGTTTCATTATGTTAAGCTGATTTTTGATTGTTAACTGGGGTTTTTGTATGTGTGTATGTGTGTGACTTGATTTGGATTGCTAAAATGTGACCAAAATTGAAATTGTTTTCTAGTTAAGGAATGGGTTCTGATGGAGATGACAATTAGTAATGTGCTATTCTAAATATGCTAGCTATGTTAGCTGATGAATACTGGTGGATTGTTGTGGTAAAAGATAAAGCACCTATCTAAATGAGACACAAGTTGTTCTCATTCTTTTGATTGGTTTGGTTTTTTGACTATGAAGACAATGTTATGTTTGATAATTTTGAATGAGATAAGGGATGAGTTTTCTGAAATCCATTGCTTACTAGCTTTGGGCGCATCCATTGTTGGTTTCATTGTTATATCCATTTTGTTCATAATTGCCTGTTTGTCGTTGGAAGGTTGTTTTTTCAGTACCTAACTTTATTGTTTTACTCTGTCCTTGTTAGTTAACAAGGGTAAACAATTCTCCTTAGGAGGGGTGAATGTAACCTGTCAGAATTCACAGGTTACTAAGGTTTAAGCAATTCTAGTATGTTTAAAAAAAATTAAAAAAAAAAGGAAAATAAAAACTTTCACTAGTGATTGAATTATTTTGAGGTAAAGACATCTACTGCTTTCCTCTAGTATTATTGTTCTATATGTCTTGTTATTTAGCCGATTTTAGTATTAAGACACCTTTATCTTTGCCTGTTTGTCCACTTCCTGCTGACTGATCACTTCCTGCAATTACATGTGTTGAGTCAGACAGAGGTTGGGGAAAACGTTGTGTGTGACTTGGGGTGCTAATCCAGGTTAGTTACTCTAAGTATTAAAAGTATGCTTCTAAAAGATACTAATTGATTTTTCCTTTAGAATTGCCATATATTTTCTATGCTGTCAGATGGATGGCATTAATTTTTGGTGGATTTCCTTATAAGATTGCACTTGCTTTAGTTGTTATATTCCAGTTGTTAGAATTTTAGGCCCGCATGTTGAATTAAGTTTAAACTAGTTGTATTATTTGAAGGTTTTAGTTCAGGTTACTTATTATTCACTGTTGTTTTGGAATGTGGTTCACACCCCATTGCATCAGAAACATTTTTTGAGAGATTGTGTTTTAGACCCCATGGTCCTAAGTAAATCTCATTTTTCCTTTGTTCTTGCAGTAAAATAGTGTTTGTCACATCACATGGTTTTAGTGGAGGAAATGTCTACATCTCATGGTTTTTGTGTTTTTATCATAGCACATGGGTTAAGTTTGGTACATGGTTCTTTGTGTTTTAATCATGGCACATGTGTTAAGTTTGGAGAAGTTTTCCTTGAATTTCAGAGGATGTTTTATTTTTGCTTTCTCAGTTGAAAAGAAAAAATACTTGCTTTCAAGGATTACTGTATCCTTAAAATTACTTTATTAGTGTCAACTTAGAGACTGATTTTAATCAAAATGGCTATAGTTGTATGAAATTGGTTTTATGGGACATCTTTTGGAAACCTGGGACTAGTGGGAGAGGAATGATTGATCTGGCTTGCTGGGCCCAGTGGTTCAGTTGGATGACTGATAAAGGATGCAAGCAGATTTGCTGCCATGGTCAGGTGGCCAATTGATAGCGAATAGCTGTCAGTATATTGGTATGCAACTCACTGTATTCAGTTTAACACTGGATCAGATCAAAGTGTGTTTGGCATAACCACAACCAGGGTCAAGTGGATTTGAACTTGATAAGATCACTACTATTTTATTATGATGCATTGTCCCTCATTGCGTGTTTCCTAGTTGAGATGTTTTGCTGAAGGCCTTTGATGGCTTTTGGTTTGCCATTGTTATTTTTTGTGTTTTTCGCCACATAGTCCCGTGCAGATTTTTATGTTTTGTATTCTTTTGCAGTGCCCCTTTTGAGTTGCCCACTCTTTTCCTCCTTCTCTCTGTCACAACCCTCAAGTTCTTTTGTCACTTTTTCACCTTAAAATTGAATCAGCCCATGTCTTAGGTTAATATTGTGGTTTGGGATTTTTTGTCTATTTAAATTGTTAATAAAAATTGGAGTATAATCGTACAGTCAGAGTTGGGTTATTTGTGGTCTGGTCTGTGCGCTTTAGGAACCTGGGTTACATTAACTTACAGCTAGGGTTGTACCAACTGAAAGTGCTAAGCATATCCCACTCCTGACACCAATGAAGTGTTTTCCCTACACTCAAGAGAAGTTCGTTTATATACCTAGCACTTCTGCACTTGCACACACACACTCTACCTTACCTGGTTAGTCCAGACTCTGGCTTGGGGGTTACGTCAGGATTCATTCCAAGCCCTTCACTGGCATGAACTACCAAGTAAGGTCTATCACACACAGTCTGCGACGCACTCTGTCCAAGCCGAGCTTGCAGCTTTCCTCAGAGGGTCAAGCAGCTGGTACACTGTCTTTCTGTCAGTGTCCACCTCCGGGCCCAGCAGTGGTACTGTCAGAACCGTCCTAGCCGTTGTGTCCGTCTACGGCTGTACTTTCGCAGTGCTAGGGCAAAACTGTCTCCTGGTAACTGGAGGCCCAAGCACTGGTCTGTCACTAGTGTTAAGTACTGTCACTGTGGTACGAAGTAGCTCCCTAGCTAACTACAAGTTAGCTAGTCCGCTCTCTCCTCAAGGCCCGAGTGTTGCTATTACTAACAGCAAGTTAGCAGAACTGCACTCTTCAAGCTCCCCTGTCGTACTGCCGGAGTTCATCTGCTTGTTTACCTGAGTGTCAGTGAACACTTCTCATGCGAGGTGCACTTCCGCTGAGCTCGCCTACGTGCGCAGAAACCGTGCATCACTACAGATGTGTACTCACCGAATAAGTATGTACTCAGGAAGAGCGCAGGAAGGAAAACTAAGTTATAGGAAGGAGATGGCTTGGGGACACTGCTAGACAGGTTGTTTGGAGCTGCAGAACGAGATTCGCCTGTAATCTACCATTACCAGGTGAGGAAATAGACAGATAGGAGAGAAAGAGAGAGAGAGAGAGAGAGAGAAGAGAGAGAGAGAGAGAGAGAGAGAGAAGAGAGAGAGAGAGAGAGAGAGAGAGAGAGTTAAGAAAATGTAAAAAAGGGAAAAGAATTTATCATTATTCAGATTTTGAAATAGATTACTAACACGGACTTCATTCGTGTTTCAGCCCTTCCTGGTGCTGTGGCAGTCGCAGAAGTATTTGGGCTCCAGTGCTGTGGCAGCACCTAATTGTCTCCAGAGTTGGAGAACCTAGTTGAAGAGGACAACGACTGCGGCAGTCGTGAGAGAATGTTGAAAACGTTTGTCGTGTTGACCCACTATGAATTGTGATTGTCCCCCTGGGTCGGAACTCCAACATTGTTCCTGTATTTTAAGCCATCTTTGATTCTTCTTTGGAAAGTGTATAAACTGTTTCTCCATTGAGGAGGAGAAACCGGTAAAAGATGTACTTGTAAATTACTATGTATAATGAGATGAAATTTGGTCCCAGCTAGTGGATCTGTGGAATGTTTGTACCTCCACTGGAGAGGAGGAACGGAAGATAATTCTTGGAAAACAAAGCTGTTGTATATGCTTGAAAAGTTATCATTTAGTAAATTATTCCCGGAGAGGAGGGGGAGAAGAAGAGTTATTGTAGTGCGCCTTCTGGTTGTTTGGAGAGATTGCGTGTGCACGGAGTGAATGCTGAGCTGAGTGTGTGCATGCATTTGTGCTCAGTGTGACAATTACGTATTTTGCCAATTTTCTCCTTCAATTGTTTTTTTCTCCTCCTCTCCCTAACCTTCTCCCCCACCACCACTACCCCCTTCTCCCTCATTTTTGTTTGACAACTAACGTGCTTCACCCCTACCCCCATCACCACCACCTTCACCCCTCTCCTACTCTACCACCCTTCTCCTCTTTCATATATAGCCATGCCTTTATACATTGAAGATCACTTTACTCCATTGTTTTAATCATGCTATCCGGATGCAGTTGTGGATGGATGTATGTATTCACACACAAACACACATGCACACACACATGCACGCACTCAAGCATGCATGCGTACATGCACACACACACACACACACACACACACACACACACACACACACACACACACACACACACACACACACACACACACATATATATATATATATATATATTACATACATACACATATATATGAAATGTTCCCTTTGGTCTCTCATTTTGTCCTCACATTCCTCAGTACCTGTCTGCGCCCCCCCCCCCCCCCCCCCCCCCCCTCCACTATATCTTGGAGGACTTAAACGAGGGGCTATCTGTGTCACATGCACTAAGATCATAACGGGCTCTAAAAACCCCATGCTCATGCCTAAGACGGGTGGGACCGGCTACACGAAAATACACAAGAGCATGGTAACACTTTGAAAACGAAAAAATTTTAAAAAGGCAGGGGCCAGGGGGGCCCCCAGGGCCCCGGTGGGGGGGCAGGGCAGTGCCGACTGGGGGCCCCCGGGGGGCTTGCCCCCCGGCCGAAGAAAAGATTTTATGAAATTTTAAGAGCTTTCTGGGGCCCTTTGGGATCAAAATTTGGGAAAACAAAGCAAAGCACCACCTTCAAATGCAGCCTCTAATGTTCCACATGAAGGGCATTAATCAGACACACATCCACAAAATCAGTAGTTTTTTCCTTTTGAAGGGAAACGTACAAACTATCACAACATCATTTAAATTTGCAAAAAAAGACACTGCAAGGTTTTTCCCGTGGTAGTTCAACTTCACTCTTGTCTCATGACATCGATTTTCTTGTGGAAAAAACACTCCTGAAGGTCTACTGGAAACAATAGTCTTTGTACTATTAACACTGTTAACACACACACACACACACACACACACACACACACACACACACCACACACACACACACACACACACACACACACATACACACACACACTCACACACAGTGTGACACACACACACACACACACACACACACACACACACACACACACACACACACACCACACACACACACACACACACACACAAACCCTATTGACATTGCTTTTTGAAAAAATACTGACGAAGGTCAGCTGAGCCCTGAGCCTTTCTTTTTGTGGCTGTTTTGGGAGAGGTACCAGGTAGAGCAGAGGGCAGATTTGTGGATGAATTTCCCTGGGGGGGGGGGGGGGGCAGTTTTCTGACTGGTGGACAAAATGTCAGTGGGTGGAGCTGAACAAGATGTTGAGCTTTTGGCAGACACATTTCTTGCTGCAGGAGCACAACCTGAAGAGCCTGAGCCTCTGTCGCAAGTGTCAGTGGGTGGAGCTGAACAAGGTGGTGTTGAACTGTATGCTGGCACATGTCTAGCTGCAGGAGCAACACCACACCGTATGACATGCCCAGACTTCCCTTGTTCTTTGCCTTTCTCTGAAGACGTTCTGCAGCCTTTTGCAGCCTACACTCTTTTGCAGCTACTCTTCTTCGCTTTTTTTCAGCCAGGAATGTTGTGTAGTTGCTCTTTGCCTTCACAACTGCACACTTCATGGCAGGTGACACTTTTCAGCTTGGTGGAAGTCAGACCTTTGGCTCTCAGAGCAGACTTGATGATGGCCACTGCTTCATAATTTCCAGTGAGAGCACTGAACGATCTTTGGAAACTATGTCATCCATGATATTAAATGATGACTCTACAATGGGTCCAGAAAATATTGACAGTAAGCCTTTCACCAGTTTTGTGAGAGTTGGAAAATGGCTTCTGCCTGTGTCATCTTTGCTTCTGAGGGCAAAAACATCTTGCCAGAAATCCTGATCAATTCTCATTGGGTTGGTATTGGCCACCTCCTCTGCCAAATGAGCAACCTGTCTGTCAATGGTGTATGCCCTAGCTTCCATGTCCAACAGCCCCAGTTCTGTTTCTGGAATAACATTTGGCAAGTCCTCAGCCAGACGGGAAAAATTTGAAGATGTAAAACTTTTTGTGCAGACACTGGGATCCAGACAAGTCAGTCTGATGATGTTTCTGTTGTCCAGAGGAAGATTCTTCAGAAGCATATCAGCTGCCTTCAGATAGCCAGCCCTGAGCTTGCTGAGGATGTCCTTCACCCAGTGATCAGACTTTTTGTCCTTCAAGGCTCGTCTGACTGCAAGGTGAGCATGCTCTCCCACTGCCAGCCTACTGTCTTCAAGGTGACAGTCACTGGAATAAATGTCAGTTTTTTAAGCTCCTTCACCGAGTCCTCAGGAATAAATCAGCTTTAATGAAGACGATGCTAGAAAAGTGTTAGTGCACCTTCTTGCCTCGTTCAAAGTTAACCAGGCCACTTCAGAAAACATCTTTTCTGGCTTAGAAACCGCACTAGAGGACAGGAATATTCCATCAACAAATATATCATGCTTATGGACAACTGTGCCACAATGCGGGGTTGCAAAAGTGGGGTGGAAACTCGTCTGCGTCAGAGCATGGACAGCTTCTTGATGTTGCTGGGACACGCCCACATTGTTTCTAATGCTGCAAA
>JAFLJL010006513.1:0-12155 GCA_018398815.1 Conus ventricosus
TTCACGCTCTGTAAGAACAATGTCAAGTCGTGTGCCCCAGCATGGCGATTCGAAAGAGGCTGGAAACAGTGTTTGACCTTTGTTAAAAGACATCGTTGCTAACACACTCGTCAACGAAAACGGTGACACTTTACTCCACAAATCAGTTTGAATGCTCTCAAAGATAAAATCATGTGATGTTGTCAACAGATTCAGTGAAAATGTGACGAGATCAGGCGCCGAATCAGTAATCATTTTGCAAACTATTTTATACTTGCCTTAGCCCTAAGTACTGAATACTGGATCTCCAATAGGCCTAGTAATTCTTTCACTGCCCGTGCTTGAACTTGCCAGTCAGTTTAATTAATCTGCAGCCATCGTTAAGAAGGTTGATGGAATTTTAGAGGCATTCGATTCATCTCTGAATGAAAATGTGTAAAAAGCAATCTTGACAAAAAGTCAAAAGTGAAGAAGGCAGCAGTTAGCAAGATTTCAACTGTTTTTGATTATCAGATGACTTTCAAAACATGACATTTTTGAATTAGTTTCAATTTCACAGTCTGGAACAATATAATCGAAGATGACAAGCTGGCTACAGTTTTAACAAAAATCCTGTTCTTATAGTGTATCACTAGACATCAAAATGTTCAAGCAGCTTGCAGAACTTCAAAGACATTTACCAAACCATCTGTCGCAACTGACGCACCTACCCCGCCATGTCAAATTAACAGCATTAAGCATATCCATTGGATTAGGTTGATGAGTTTATTAGCAGCATTTTTTTCGACGTCGAAGACGCAGGGCACAACAGATCCAGAAGAAGCTTCAGGCAAAACAATTGCACCGACAGCATCATTGAACCAGCGTCTTCATCAACGATTGACTGTAGTGCATAATTCATCAGTTGCCAGCAGTCATGCCAACACTCCCAATGGAGGTAAAATAGTGAAGTATAATTAATTAGTGTAATTAATTTGCCTTCATAGTCATTTTGTCACATCTAGTGCTAGAATAGTCCTGGTAAGCATTTAAACAATGAACTTGTTTGAATGGCTAACTGACTTTATAGATATGTACAAAGAATTCATACATTTTTGGTGAGTTTCTCCATGTCTCACCTTCTGTCCCTGTTGTCTTTCTCATTGTCTCTGTCTCTAGTCTCTCACCTCTCTGTCTGTGTTTCTCTCACTGTCTGTCTGTCTGTCCTCTCTCTGCTACTTGCTGTTTCTGTGTTTGTGTCCGCCTTTGTTTTTGTCTGCCGTTTGTCTGCCTGTCTCTCTAGTCTCTATCTCTTAATTTTCTCTGTCTGTCTGTCCTCCCTCACTGAGGTCTCTTCCCAAACCCCTCCTTCTCACCCCCCACCCCCCTCTCCCAACATGCACACATCACCTATCATCTGTGTCACAGTTACTGCAGACATTTCAGCTTGGCATGACACCAATAAATCACACGCAAGTCATGGGAACAAGCTTCAGTAATAATAATTCAAACAGAATGCAATGTAGAAATCTAAGTCCAGAAGATCATCAAGTAATTCACAGAAGAATGAAGACTGTCTTGAATACAAACAATTGAGAAAGCATGTTTGGGATGCCACTTTTCAGGCTTAATCTGACCTTAGTTAAGGGGAAAAAAATTTGGACATTATCTTTCAAGTTCAGGCCCAGAGAAAGTTTGTTCTGTTAGTTCAGCCTGGGAAAATATTGTTTCTGCTTTTCTGGCTTTAGAAGTGCCACTTTTCAGTCTCTAAGAAAATCGTCTTTGACTGGAGTCACCAAAAGTTGGCATGTTGGTTTTATGATTCTTTGGAGGTCCAGTTTTCTGCTTTACAAAGATTTCCTCATGTAAACAGAAGAGAACTTTTGAAATGGTGACAGTGTGTCTAATATCCTGCTCGTGGCCCTAGCTGGCTCATGCCTATTGCTGCCAAAGTGTCAGGTGGAAGTGGGATTGGTTCTTCTCTCTCTCACTCAATCATGTGGAACAGTAAGAGTCAACAGATCATCCTGTCCAGGCATCCTAGTTCATTCCAAGATGTGCAAGATCATTTTTTGATGTCTGAGAATCATAACAAGTGACATGACTTGTCTAGGAGGAGCTGAGGAAGAATAGACTAGCATTCTTTTCCATTACTGCAAATCCACTCCCTGCATGCTGCATTCATTGTACCATGCAGCCAAGCCATAAAAAAATGCTACTGAAGGCAAAACAGAAATGGGCAGAATCACAAACGGGTCAAATGACCGTGACCAAATTATTTAAACAAATTAGATCTCAACCACAGGAAAACAATCTCCTCTCTGTCTCTCAGTCTCTGTCTCTGTCTCCTCTCTCACTCTCTCTCTCTCACTCTCTCTCTCACTCTCTCTCATCTCTCTCTCTCTCCTCTCTCTCTCTCTCTCTCTCTCCTCTCTCTCTCTGAGTCCTCTCTCACTCTCTCTCTCTCTCTCTCTGAGTCTCTCTCTCTCTCTCTCTCTCTCATTTTCTCTCATTCTCTCTCTCTACTCTCTCTCTCTCTCCTCTCTCACACACACACACACACACACACAACACACCACACACACACACACACACACACACAGACCACACACACACACATTTATTGACTGACAGGTAATGTCATTAATGATAATACAGTGACTGAGTGAGTGACCCATTCAACATAATAAACACAGACAAGACAGACAGACAGACAGACACACACACACACACACACACCACACACACACACACACACACACACCACACACACACACACAGATGCACACACACACACACACATTAAAACACAAATGACAAAATGTATTCACACACGCATGCACACACAGACACAGACCGACCAAAACACACACACACACACACACACACACACACACACACACACACACACACACACACCACACACACACACACACATATATTATTATACACACAAGCACACATACATTCTCACTCTCTCTCACACACATACAGTGATACACACATACAGCCACTGTCTTCACACACACACACACCAAACACACACACACACACACACACACACACACACACACACACACACACACACACACACACACACACACACTAGCACACACACACTAACACACTAACACACACACATTCTCACTCACACACATACACACACCACACATTATAAAAGTATATGTATGCGCGCACACACACAATGACACATACACAAACACACACATCCACTGTCATTTTACTCACCGCGCACACACACACACACACAAAACACACACACGCACACACACACACACACACACACACACACACACACCACACACACGTGTGCACTCTCACCGCTCACATTTTGATATTCTGTACACACAGTGTCCAAAAGGTGAAATGTGCAAACAGAGTAATCAATGACAAATGTTAAATCTGCACGAGAGCTCTGAGGTTCTTACATCAATTTGTCCAGTGCATATTTGCTTTTGTCCTGTCACATTTTAAACTATCAGGGGATACATATCCCATGCTGATTGACAAAAAATATGAAGCTCTGGATACTTTTTGGCCACAAAAGTTTTGAGAATCAGTTTATAGAGCCAGGGACTGGGGAGAACGGTTTTTTGTCATTTGTAGACATAGTGTCCCCAGTTCACCTGACACCTCTAAGTGTTTGTTTGAAATTGAAGTGAAAATCTGGTATCTTATGTTAGACTCTCGCTTAATGTGTAACGTTGACAGACATCCAGATGGACAAACAGAAGATAGTTCCCCATACACTTGTTACATGAAAGACCTTCGACTGTGTCATCGCATAATTGTTATCTGGAACAAAAGGTTTTCATACAAAACTGTTGACCATGTCCTCACTGGCTCACATTACAAGTACTTTTCTTTACACGTTGGCCTCAAACAGTGCCATCAAAAATCTGTTCAGTAAACAAAATACCCTTGAACTCGCAAGCCTTGGCCTATAAAGCAGTTTGTATACGTTAGTTTGGCTCCAGCATTGCCACAAACTTCTTCACTATCACAGCAACCTTATGTTGAGGTACAAAACATGTTTTGTACCTGTACCCCCTCTCACCAGTCTCAGTATAAAAGAAAAAACGAAAGTACATCTGTCCCTAAATGTTCCTGAAATGGAAAACAAAACAAGAATTTATTTCTCATTTATGAAATATCTTTAGTTTCAGTGTAGAATTATTACCCTTTAGTTTTTCACTTTCATATGATCTATTCACAGTATCCTACACGGTGGTTTACTACTAGTCATAGGGCAGTTGTGGCCTTTATTTAAGCTCGTGTCAGTAAATAAAACGAAACAAAAACAATGGAGGCCGGAATAGCTCAGTGATAGAGCCCCAGACTCGTAATCTTGGTGTTCCTGTGGTTGCGGGTTCGAATCTCCGCTGGGCTGTTTTGGTACAGGGGGATTTTTTCCTCAGAGTTAAGTTTGGTTCTGACTCCATTTTCCACACATTCCTTTGAATGAGACTTCCTTTGAATGAGACTATAAACCGAGGTCCCATCACGAACTTTCGGAAGAGAAGGCCAGTTTGGCCATTGGTATGGACGACACTTTACACATGGCATGCACCCTGCATGAGAAATGGAAAGAATGTTGGAAGTAAGGAAATGGAGTGAACGATATTGAACGATATTGACTGGATGACACGGGAAATGAGTGAATGAAGCGCCTGCTGGCAGCTCTTCAGTCGACACTACCCAGTAGGCAGCCCGTTGTGTGAGTGTGGATTGTAAAGCATTTAGAGCTTGGTCTCTACCGAGGATAGGCGCTATATAAGTATTCATGATAATAGTAACATTACCTTTTAGCATGAGCCCTGGCAATGTCACAGCGTGCGGCAACCGTTGACCGGGTCTGTTTTCTGACACAGCTGGTCGACCAACTTCCAGATGATAACTGATTGTCTTGTGTTGTTCATTCACTTTAGTCGGTAATGTTAACTGTATGCAAGCTGCATGGTTTCAATGAATAGGTGGGCTAACATGCAAAAGGGTGAACAAGGCTTAAAATCCTTCTCTTTCCAGTAGCCTGCATAAGTAACTAGGTATACATGACCAAGAGCTTTGGCACAATTCCTGACATTTATCATGTTTTTGGTTTTGTTTTTCCATTTTATTGTTTTTTGTTTTGATTTTCCATTTTCACAATCTTGCTTTCACATGCATAAAACACCGATTGACACTGATAACATTAATTTTATTTGATGGTATATTGCAACATGAATGTTTATCACTTTTGAAGTCATTGTTCTTATTGCATTTAAAGATTTTCATTGTCTTATAAAGTAAAATGGTTATTGATTTGCTAGGTTTCAAAGGCAAATTATGGTACACAAGGAGATATACTGATACACCAACCACAATGTTGTTGGCAGATGTGGGCTCACGAAGGAGTGCACCAAGTGCAGAAGTACAACTGCCTCCATGCTTGAACAGATCCGTCAGCGGTCGCTGTCAGCCTCCATGTCCATCTAGGGGGCGCCTCCATCACCTCCACTACATCTACCATCACGCATTCTGGACTGGACACTGCTAACTTGAGTCCATTAGAATTATGCTCTTTAGGTAAAGTTAACAAGAGTAAGACAGTGGTAAAGATTTTTATCATATTTTGAACTTATAGCCATTTTTGGAATACCAGTAGAAGACTCGATAGAAATACTAGAATTGTTTCTGAATAGGCCACGGGAATGTGAAAATGATGCAGAAACTTGGAAATGTGCTCTTCATTAAAGGGAAAAAATAAAAAATCGCTACTACTTTACATTGACATTAACAGTGACCATGTACAAAGAATGTGACAGGAGAGCAGTGTACGTGCAGTGCATCCCCTGGCTGATTTAAGTGAGTTTCATTTTTGTTGGGTAGCTCTGAGTAATTTCTCTACGTTGTATATTTTGTTGTCAGTGAAGATCCTGAGCATTCATGATCCCTTAATTCTTTCTGCATGCTAAGCAGTAAAGGGCAGAGTGCCTTGTCACAGTGGTAGGCTACAGCATATCTCAAGTTCAGAATTCATAGTTCGTAAGTTAAAGATCTTGTGGAAACTGAGTTGTACAGGTCTGTTGTACACTCATCCTTAAGTACAACTGTACATTTACGGCTAGCTTTGATCACCTTTGTTAGAGTTCTGTGCATGTGAGTGCAGATAAACTCAGCTCTGCCTTCTTGCTCTCTCAACAAAAGGCATCTCTGTGAACTTCAGTGTGTGCTGAGACTCACAATAGATTGAAAAATAGATTAGTTATCCACTAATTGAAAAATAGATTAGTTATCCACTTGTATACATACATTTACCCAATTTCCATTTCTATGATTTGGAAATGTCTATGGTTACAAAAGAGCAAACAAGTTAAATTTCAGTTATTGTGGAAAAAAATGCCCCCCTATCTCTCAGTAGTGAAAAACATAGAAATAAAGCAAATGCCTTGAAACATTGCCATACACATAAGATTTTGTTAGTCTATTCAGTTCTCCATATTAACACAAAAGTTCAAATCTGTAGGTAGTTGCATTCTTTTGTTTGTTTCTTTGTTTTCTTTTGAACCTATGTAAATGTTGATATAAAGAGTATAATGAAGGAAGCAGTTGGGTGAGTGAATCCTGGTACACTTAAGTCTCTCCTCCCCCCACCGCACCCCCACCCCTGCTCTTCAGATCCCAGAGATGAAAAGGAAAATAAGTAGATTGAAGAAAACATGATGCCTGATGTGTCATTGTTAGTGTGTGTGTGTGTGTGTGTGTGTGTGTGTGGTGTGTGTGTGTGTGCACGGATATGTAAGGTAACAGAGTGTGTGCTAGCAGGAAGATCAAAAGAAAAGCAGAAAAAGAAGACAGACCATTTAGAATTAAGCTTAAGAAAGAAGAGCTCAGTTTTGATTTCTTGTAGAATAAGATTTCATGGCATTGAAAGTAGGACCTCTTGCAGTCTGACAATAACTCTAAAACCAGTTGTAAAACCACTGGCTAATAGTCACCCACTATGACTCAAACAAATCATTTTTTAAGGAATGGAGAGCCTATCACAAGCCGTGTCTTACTGGGAAGATGCCATCATGAAAATGTCCTATCTGGACGACCAGCCGTTCCCTGCCATTCCTGTGAGTTCCTACATTCTCTCTCTCTCATTCCATGGTACATGTCTGACTGTGTTTGTCACATGAATCCAAGGGTTAGCTATTGATGGATTCTGATAGGGAATGTGGTGGATGTTTAGATGAAATAAACAAAAAGGCATGCTTATCATTGTACTTTGTAATGTCTTGCACATTTTCGTGGAAGATTTATCATGTGAGAAGTAAGTTTGTGTGTGGTGTGTGCGCACATGTGCTCTGTGTGTGTGTGTATGTGTGTGTGTGTGGTGTGTGTGCATGTGTTCTGTGTGTGTGAGACAGCCTTATTGACAAAGCATCATAAAAAAGGAAAACGACTGTGCGAAAAGAGCATGGTAGGCTATGGCCAGTGATGGTGCTAGACGGTTTCTGTGGTCAGAGCCAGTATTGGCAGATACGTAGAATGTGAAATTTTTATTTGAATCTTGTTGAAAAAAATTATTGTGAAAATGAAGAAAGTGTTTCTTCATGCATGTTTTTGTGAAAATATGAACAGTACCTTGTACTACTTTGTATTTGACTCACTGTCACTTGTTGAATATTCAAGTTCGTTTTTTACCAAGTGTACTGAAATGGTAACATCAACCTACAAGCATTTTCCCTATGACCCTTCCGTTTCAAATCGCAAAGTTACAGACAAATAAAGGGGAAAATTGGCATGAACACTCCAGCAGAAAAGTAAAGAACATTTCAAGTAGTTTGACATAAAAAGGTTCCACTGAAATGCTCTGTAATGCTGGAAGCAGAAAATTGATACCAATCAGATGTCAGCTATCACATCAGATCTCTAAGCAGTCCAAACAACCTAGAGTCCCCACCTCCCTCCTACCCCAAGAACTTTGGAACAGCTCCTGGGAACAGACAGCACTAGGCAGAGTTCCTGGCATCAAAGCGTCACAACAGGGGCTGCCTCAGCTTTAAAGGCCGTGCACACAGGATGCTAAAAGAAAATGTCTGCAGAGAAAAGAAAGATTGGTCAGTAATGATATATCTGCTTTCTTGGAGTGCCTCACTTGTGGGACGCATTTCATTGCCTGCATCAGCTGTTCAGTCACCTGTGACCCACAGATCCCAAGCAACCCCTTTGTAGGGATGTTAATGGTCAATATCGTGCTAAAGGGATACACATCATAATCCAAAAATCATGTGGTTTTGTTTGTTTGTTTTAAGCCCTCTGGTTACAAACTGAATTAAAAACTAAGTTGAAAGGGACCAGTGTTCAATGGCTGTAGGATGGATGAAACTTTGATGAAAAAAAAAAGAAGGGAAACAGTCTTGGACTTTGCAGCTGGAAAAGCCAGAGGAAGAAGTGTGTATCACGGCATGTGCAGTTAAGGAAGTATATGCTGTGGAATTTATCAGAAAATAATGTTTAAGATCACAATGAATATATTGTTCGAATGGTGTTTTGACCAAGCGGTATTAGAATTGAGAAAGAGATTGAGATGTGATTGACTTTTGAGTCCAAATGCTAATAGTATCACTTAATTCTGTAAATATGATTGAGGATATTGTTAAACTTAAAGTACATTGAAAAGTTTGTTCGTTTGTTTGAACTTTTCTGTTTGCTCATGAGGATAAAAGTATGCTGTAAATTGTACAGTATCACAATGTGAATACTATGGTGTGCTTCACTTAAGTGTGTGTGTGTGTGTGTGTGTGTGTGTGCGTACATTTAAACAGATATTACTTTGTGACTCTGTGGTGTATGCCTGTGTGTGTGTGTGTGTGTGTGTGTGTGTGTAATGACTTTACGTAGTTTGCTTGCTTTGTTTGCTGTTAAGCTCTCAAACAATGAAAATCTTGAAGCAGAGCTTTTGGACCCCATTATGCAACAAGAGATTTACCCTGAATTATTTATTGCTGCCTGCAGTTTTTATGCCTGTTGCTTCCTCCAGTATTTAGTCTTTGGGATTCCTGGTGGTCTTTATGAAGAGGCTGCACTGCAATTTGATGTATATGTTTACAATTTTTTTTTTCATTTTTTTTTCAACTTGTCTTGTGGCAAGTAGACAAAATGTTTACCTACTCCTAGGCAAACCACCTGCTCATCAGTCAACAGTTTTAAATTCTATAAAGTGTTCAAGACAAAAGAAAACAATTTATCTTTGTGTGCCATTTTGTCACCAAGTGGCTTAAACCAGCCAGCCAGTGTGCTCTGATGCCTTCTGACACAGCCAATCACTTGACATGACACATTATGATGCTGATGCCATAAACAGTAATGTTAGGATCATGAAGGGAAATCTGCGGCTGTTGTAATGATTATCCGGTGTCAGCAGAATAACAGTTAACTTTTATTTCTCCACAGCAGATGTTTGAAAAATATGACCCATGCCTGTGAGGCAGAAGCAGCTTATGTATTTCCCAAATGAATGCCTGCCGGGGATGGTGGGCAGCACATGTATTGCCCAGTCATCAATCTTACACTGATGCAGTGTTGTTTGTCAATTTGCAGGATTCAGATACATCAGCTTTACAACATCGGCTGGAGCACCTACTGGATGTGGCATACCGAATGCAGACAACTATGAGCGTTTGTGTGAACGACATGCAGACCATGTAGCCCTTGGCACAGCGTTGTCTGCCTTTGCTGGTATCGGAGATGAGCTGGATGGGCGGTGGAACTTTGATGAAGACTCCAGTGATCAGGAATCTTTTGTGTCAGCTACAGATGTGAGGATTTCTCATTTGTGTAGGGTCTGCTTTTATTGTTGTTTTCTTTTTTCATGGATGTTTTTGAACTTCAGATTGAAGGTTGTTGGTTTCAGTGTTCTTTTTTCATGGATGTTTTTGAACTTCAGATTGAAGGTTGTTGGTTTCAGTGTACCCAGGCAGCTGCATTTCAAATGTGCTTCACCTTCTAAACACACTGACAGCTGCTCATTATGATCTTAATGGAATTGATAAGAACAACATATGATAAACTAATTTCTCTTTCAGCTTAAATCTGATTACCTCTCCTGAAATGAAAAAAACAACAACTTTTTTTTTCTTGATTTCTCTTGAAAAGTCATTTATTTGTGAGACTTTTAGGTGTATACATGTGAAATTTGGTATGACTTGATAATAATGATACTAAAGTTTTTTTTCTTTTTAAAAAAAAAAACCTCTAAGCCATAATAATGATCATTCACCTTTGTCAAATAATGAAGAATACCTACAGCTGTCCATGTCATAAACCTAGGGAGGAGAAGGGCAGGGAGGTAGGGGTGGAGATTAGTTTCAGGATATAACATGGATGATGCTCTTGTGGTCCATGATACTTCTGCACAGCAGTTTTTGTATATCACATGTATAGATTCCTCTTGTTCAGATTAATTAAATAGCGGCTGTTGAAAGTGTCAGAAAATTGACAGTGCTGTAAGTGAGAAGCCTTCAAATCCACCTTTTCTTCATACTTACCTGCCCCAAACAAATGCCTTATTTCCACTTGACATGGAACGTGCTAAACAACAGGAATTTCTTTAAAAATTTGAAATGGAGAGCAGGGAACTAACTTGACCTGAATAGAGGTGTGGTCTCCCCTTGCAGACATGTAATCAACTCAGTCCCCTGCCATAATTCTGTTTTCACCTTTTCCTTGACGACAGAATGCTCACTGATGATGGTGATGTGATTTCCACTACCTCAGAATTTGCACTGACGAGGTCAGCGGCGAACAATGCATGATCATCATTCAAGTACACTTTTGGATGCTTATTTTGATTCTCCCACCCTCTCAGAAGGTATGAATTTGTTTTGCCTTTTTTCGTGGAAGAGAATGGTACTGTGGATACCAATTCATTTCCTCGTGCCTCTAAAGAAGGCAGTATCAAGACATGTTGAATATTTTCCTTTTCTGTTACGCTTACTCCAGTTATCCTTTGGTTAAGGCCATCCACCTTGAACATATCTTGTTCATCAAGGAAACACATTTGAATTTTCAATTTAGTTTGTTTTGACTAGTGCTCATGCAAATTCTATTTTGATTCGTCTGCCAGCGTTGTCCTGCTGGTTCGAGTTTAATGCTCCTTTTTTGGATATCAATGAATAAATACAGAAAAGAACTTGTCAAGGTGGTAAAATCTGCCTATATGTGAATCGATCCTGATGTGGCAGCTCGTCGGCCCATTATCTCAGACCTGGATTAGGTCCGTTGTTTATTGTCAAAAACAAATGTCAGATACTTAGTTTTACATATCTGTGCTATGACTGTATGAGCTTGATTCGGCATAACAGTTTGGTGGATTTGACAGTTGTGTTTATGGCCGTTCAAACTGCGGACAGTTAGACGGGAACTCACAAGAATAAAGATCCTTTTCTTTTGTTGCCAAGTGGTATGGACCTTGGTTGATGGCAAACCTATACATTTAGGGATGAATGACTGTCTTTCATTCTCGTTTTATATACTGCGGAAGGCTGTTTTTTGAGTAGCTTTTCCTTTGGGAGTTCCCACAGTACTGACCTTGGTCGTAACCATGGTAATGTCGACGAGTTTTGTTCTCCTGTTGAATATTTTCTTCTTTTAGCATCCAGTTTTCGTGGTCACGATTTTGATTGTATGAATAATGATTCATGCTGATGATAGAAGTTGACGAAGGAGCTGTGGAATTTGAGCTTTCGTTGAGACTTCTGTCATTCGGGAATTCCCCTTCCGGCAATCTTTGTAGGACTGTTCTCAATTTCTCAATTTCCACACACGTCTTCTGCTCCTTCCTCTCTCAATAGGAGGCCATCTTGTCTGACACTTGGGTTACCTCCTAAGTTTTGGGACCTTTAGGATTTCCTTTTAGCTCCCATATTGACGACCGTCAGAACTTTGGATCAGTTCCTGACACAGAAACTCATCCAGAACTGCATTCCGTCTGTTATGGTCACTTTTTTTTTTAATCTAAGAAGGTGCCTCAGGGAGAGCACTCTTCTGTGTTTGTCAGTTTCTTAGCCTTCCTTTCCTTGGTTCAGATGAATTTGAAATTAGACCATTGATAGGCCTTAGCATATGAGGAATTGGACATGGTTGTGTGCCCCAGAATTTGCGGGTGCTTTTCTGGAGATTCCGTATGACTTGTCCTTAGAAATTCT
>JAFLJL010006514.1:0-11454 GCA_018398815.1 Conus ventricosus
GGGGCGTTGGTGTGGGCAGATAAGTATTGTACCGCCCGAGTGATTTAGACTGAGCCTTTGTTCGGGTTTGAGTGAAAGGATCGTCAGCACATTTCTGTCAGTTCGTTTCTACGGCTTTCAAGGGATGAGAAGGACACGTACATTGACTGATAAATGACGGTGTCATTCTTTGTGTTGTCATTTGTTTCTGAACTCTTTTGTGTTTTTTCATCTGCACCATGGTGGTTTTTTTTTTTCTTTGATTTAATTGAGTGTACTCTTTGTGGGGTCGGTTATGTAGCTTTTTTCTGCGTTTTTGTTTTTACCAGGTCGTCAAAATTAATTGCAAACCAAACAAACCGGTTGATAGAGGAATCAAACAATGGTAAGTAGAAAAAACAAACACACCACACACACACACACACACAAAACACACCACACACACAACACACACACACACACACACACACCACACACCACACCGACAAGACAACTGCCAAAACCCCAAATACAGCTATGAGCCAGCCATTCCTTTGTCAGAATATTTTGTCGTCAGTGCGCTAATACACACGCTACATTTATCACTAGTGTTGGGGATTATCCCCCCCCCCCCCCCACACCACACACACACACTCCCCGCTTGCGTTAACTTGTTCCGAGTAAATGAAAATGAGTTATGTTTTATGTACGTTGTTTATGTGCATGTTTGGCCTGACAAGATGGGTTTCTGCTGGCAAGTAATACGAATGTGTTCCCACCTCTCCACTGGTTTTGGTCCTGTCTCTGCTCTCTCTCTCTCTCTCTCTCCTTTCTTTCTCTCTCCTTTCTTTTCCTCTCTCTTTCTCTTTTCTCTCTCTTCTCTTTCTCTTCTTTCTCGCTCTCTTTCTCTCTCTCTCTCTCTCTTCTTTCTCTCTCTCTTCTTCTCTCTCTTCTCCTCTCTCTCTTCTCACTCTCTCTCTTTTCTTTCTTTTTTTCTCTCTCTTTCTCTCTTTTTTCTCTCTCTCTTCTTTTCTCTCTCTCTTCTTTTCTTCTCTCTCTCTCTCTCTCTTCTCTCTCTCTCTCTCTCTCTCTCTCTCTCTTCTCTCTTTTCCCCTCTTAACTTTAGATGTTGTTCCCAGACTTTGTTATCTTTCATTCTTTTGTTTTCTTTTCCTTTTCTTTTTTTTTTCATTATTTTTCATCGACGTTTGTTGTTGTTTGTTGCTTTTCCCCCCCGTGTCCTTGGTCATTACAAAAAATGTTTCTCTTTTTTTTATCTCTGCAATCTCTTTCCTCTCTTGTTTGGCCTTTTTTTCGTTTGTTTTTCTTCTCTGTTCACTTTGCGCCTTTTTCCTTTTTTTTTTTTTTTCTTTTTTTTTTAGCCTGATGAGTTTCCACAACCCCAACCCAACCCAACCCCACCCTACCCTCCCTCCCTCACCCTCCCTTCTGCGATTGGTGGGCATTCCGTTTCTGTTTTTGGTTTTGGGGGTTTTAGATTTCATCAGGGCGTTTTAGATTGAACACACACACACAACACCCCACCACACACACACACACACACACACACACACCACATCCTCATTTTTATCTGGACAAACGAGAAAAGGGGAAAGGGGGGGGAGGGCGGGTGGGGGGGGGAAGTAAAAGATAAACAGAGGAAAATGATACCCTTTAGAGAGAGAGAGAGAGGGGGCAGGGAGAGAGAGAGAGGGGGGGGGGGAGAGACAGACAGACAGACAGAGAGAAAGAGAGAGAGGATAGGCACAGACAAACACAAGAACGACAACAGGCAGCAAACGGACGGAGGAAACTATCGTACAACGTGGCGTGATGTGGGTGGTGGGTTTGGTTTGTGTGTGTGTGTGGGGGTGTGTGGGGTTTGGTGCGTGGTGCGGCGTCGTGCGGGCGTGCGTGCGGGTGTGTGTTTTGGTGTTGGTGTGGTGGTGTGTGTGTGTGTGTGCGCGTGTGTGAGTGTGTATAAGGGGGTTTACAAAAATATCGGCAAGTGGGACTGCCTTTTAAATACATGCTTTGGGGTTTGTGTTGTGTGTGTGTGTGTGTGTGTGTGTGTTTGGTGGGGTTTGGGTGTGGAGTAGAGGGGGAAGAGAAGGGGGAAGAGAGAGGAGAGAGTGTCTGCATGTGTGTTCGCATGGGGAGGGTGTGCAGTCGGGGCTTTGGGGAGTGTGGTAAGGGGGTTTAAACAACGCTATTGCGCAAAGGGGGGATATGCCTTTTTTTTAAAAAATTCTTTGTGCGCATTTCTGTGGGTGTGTTTTGGTGTGTGTGTTGTGTGTGTGGTGTGGTGTGTGTGTGTGTGTGTGTGTGACGCGGGGGCAGAAAGGAGAGATTGATCGTAGGAGGGCCCCCGGGGAAGGTGAAGGGGGGGCACAGACATGCCCAAACTGCCCCCTTGACCCCACTTCTCGGGGGGAGGTGCTTGGCCCCCCCCTCCCCCCCCCCTTTCCTCAAAGGAGACTTGTCTTTTTCCATGCGCGTCTCGGGGATTTGGTTTGCGCTTTGCAACAAAAAGCGCCACAAAAAAAAAAGAAAAGATGCAACTACCCCCAGTTTATCTGAAACGGTGAGATATTCCTAAGGGAAAAAACGTCTGGGCGGGTTTAAAACCGTTAGTAATGGCTTTTGGAAACATCGGCCATCGTCTGGACCTGAATGAACTTGAAAAATTTTTCGAAGATACCAAGAACTTTCGGGAATTTTCCATAAAGAAAAAAACCCATTAGGGCCGTTGAACGGCTAAAACGGTAAACTAAAACATCACATATTCGTACCCTTAGAAAAAACCTCAAATTTTCAGAAATATCCCCCACGACTTTCGGTATTCCCTAAAGAAGAAAAACCGTTACCGGCCGTTACAGCCGTTAGTAACAGCTAACACGGTAAACTAAAACATCGGGCATAAACCGTAACCCATAATGAAGATACCTGCTAATTTTCACAAATATCGGCCAAGTACTTTGGATATTCCTTAGGAAGAAATCGTTACGGGCCTTTACAGCCGTTAGTAACGGCTGTAACGGAATCTAAACACGGGCATCATCCGTCCCCCCATAATGAAAATACCTAAAAATTTTTTTTCAGAAAAGATCGGCCAAGTGCTTTCTGAGATATTCTATAAAGAAAAAAAAACCGTCACAGGCCGTTACACCCGTTAGTAACGGCTATAACGGAAAAACCAAAACATCAGGAATTATTCGTGACCATAATGAACATTCCCAAAAATTTTCAGAAAGATCGGCCAAGTACTTTTTGAGAAAATTCTATAAAGAGGAAAACCGTTACGGCTGTTACAGTCGTTAGTAACGGCTATAAGGGGGTAAACTAAAACTTTGGGGCCTCATCCGTGACCCATAATGAACATACAGGTCTGCTAAGTTTACAAATATCGGCCAAGTACTTTTGAATTTTCCATAAAGAAGAAAAAGCGTTACGGGCCGTTAACTGCCGTTAGCAACGGCTGTAACGGTAAACTAAAACATCGGGCATCATCCTTGACCCATAATGAAAATCCTACATTTTTTCAGAAAGATCGGCCAAGTGTTTTCTGAGATATTCTATAAAAAAAAAAAACCGTTACAGCCGTTAGTAAGGGCTATAACGGTAAACTAAACATCAGGCATTATTCGTGACCAAAAATGAACTTTCCCACAAATTTTCAGAAAGATCGGCCAAGTACTTTTGAGATATTCTATAAGGGGAAAAAACCGTTACAGGCTGTTACAGTCGTTAGTAACGGCTATAACGGGTAACTAAAACACCGGGCATCATCCGAGACCCATAATGAACATACCTGCTAATTTTCACAAAGATCGGCCAAGTACTTTCTGAGATATTCCATAAAGAAGAAAAAAGCGTTACAGGCCGTTTCAGCCGTGGACGCAAAACCTCAAGTGAATTTTTGCACCACATGTCGTCCCTTAAATCAATATGCCAAAGTTCGATGGGTAATCCCGATCATTTAGAAGACTTCATTTCGCAATTTGAAAGGATTGCCAAAGATCAGGGCTTACCCGAGAACGGTGGGCCACAAATTTGTTTTGCGCTGCTGAAAACCTAAAGCTAGGGATGCTTTTTTCTGCTTACCACCGAAAAACAGACAGATTATGAGTCGGTGCGCGATGCTTTGTTTCAGAGGTCCCAAAGGAAAACCGCCGATAGATATAGGAAATTGTTCAGAGAAACCGTTCGTAAATCAGGTGAGACGCACGTACATTTCCTTTATCGGCTTAGGGCTCTTTTTGACAAATGGATAAGGTTAGGAAACATTGAAAAAACATTTGAATTTTTGGGGGAGGAGATCGTTAAGGAGCAAATTCTCTCCACTTGTCGGAAGGATCTCACAGTATTTTTGGGCAGAAAGAGAATTAGGAAGTTTAGGGGAGTTAGTGAAAGTTTGCAGACGGGTATGAATCTGCCATGATCAGCGAAATGGGATGAAGGGATCGAACCAGTCGACCCGTAATGCCCAGACCAACAGTCAGGGAGTGATTCGCCGACTCCCTACAAACAGGAGGCGAGACCGCAGTTAGAAGCGGGTTCTAAGTCCCGTGGCAACGTGGGACCAAGAGAATGTAGAGTGAAACGTACATGTTTTAAATTTTGGCGAGAGGGTCATATCGCCAAGAATGAGTGGATTTGCGAATACACTCAGGGGTTGCTGTTGATACCATTCAACAGGAAGGCAGGTGCCACCACCAACTACTAGGGCAGTAGTAAACGGGAACCCCGGTGACCTGCTTGTTAGATACAGGACTGACTCTAGCGCAATGGTAGAGCCCGGTTTTGTGAGAGAGAAGACTATAACCCGGGGGAAACCACCTGCGTGCGATATGCGGGATGGAGAATTAATCGGCTACCTTTGGCCCGTGTCAAAGAAAGAGTCAGAGTTTTCAGGAGTACTCTCACTGCAGCAGTGCAAAACAATTTCCCTATCCAGCTTTGTTAGGGGGTAGGTATACCCTCCCGAAGCCTAACCAGGCTGCCAGTCAAGTGGGGGAAAGCAAGGGCAGTGCAGAGTAGGAACTCCTACTGGAAAGTAAACAGAGAGCGGGTGGAGTGCACAGGCGCCGCTAGCAGTAGAGCTAGCGTGGGCCATGAAGGTGACCATGGTGGGGGTTTGCAATAGACCATGAAATAATTCGGAGTGGCGGTGCCGTAGGCCATGTAGGTGGCCGTAGTGGCGGTGCTGTGGGCCATGGAGGTGGCCGTAGTGGCGGTGCTGTAGGCCATGGAGGTGGTCATAGTGGCGGTGCCGTGGGCCATGGTGGCCGTAGTGGGGGTTTTCAAAATGTTGTTGGCGTTGCCGTGGTAGTCAGAAATGTAGGAGCCACAGTGGGGACCTCGGGGTGGGGGCCCAAACATGGCCCACAGAGTAACTGGAACCAGCAGCTGGGTTGGGACCAGGAGCGGAAAATAACGCATGGCAAGAAGGTCGAGGTGACCAGCTATCGTTAGGAAATGCCAAAGACAGTCAGCTCACAGGAGCAACAAGCCAGGGGTTGAAAAAAGGAGAAGGAAATAAGGTCCAGAAATCAGTGGGGATAGGCATGGTGGGATTCGAACCAAGGAATTTCCTCAGAGAGAAGGAAAATCGGTTCGGAAAAGATGAGTGAGGGATCATCTCATAACATTTTGAAAAAGGGGAGATGATGTCGTCGCAGTGGATGGGTGCGACAGGCTAGAAGAGGATCGCGCAGATTTCACGCGCTCCTTTAAGGACTAAACTGTGTGAAAGGTGCTCTGACTTTTCTTGTAAAGCCGGGGAATGCGCAAACTATCTGCCCCGGGTACATTGGCGAGCCACAAACGGCGGTAAAGATTGAGAGGGCAGGAGTAGGTCAAGGGTTGGAGTAATGCCTCCTGGGTGTTGCTCTTGTAGTGTGAACAACAGAAGCAGGACAATGGTGGGGAGCAATGCCTAGGGGCTGCTGTGATTGTGGTGGTGGTGTGAGCAGTCATCTGTTTACGGGCAGCTACTGTGTAAATAATGTAGCTGGCCAGTGTGTTATTGATTTTTTATTGCCTTGTTATAGGGCGGGGTTTTAAACCAAGTTCATGGTGTTATTTTTCGTTTTTTGATATATGTTTACCTGTATGTTGCTTTTGTTCATTGCCCATTAAGGGGCGGGTTGAGTACCTGCTCACGTGTTTCTGGTTGGTATCTCTTTGTTAAGATTGTCTTGTTCACTGATCAGTAAGTGTCCTTTTGTTGTGGAAAACAGGATAAATTTTTTTGATGTGCCCTATTGTGTGTGAGACCATGTGAGCAGTTTGTGGCCACACGCCTGAATTTGATTTTGATGTTACGTAGGTTGGGGCACACGCCTGAATTTGAAACGTGATTGCAGAATAGGCCATTTCTCCTGGATTTGGATCTTGTGCCAATGATGGTTGTGCTATTTTTAGAAGTGAATGGAATGATTAATTAACATGTATGGACATGCTGATAGCTAACGTTATAGAGAGAGTTCTTGATTATATGTGAGCCAGTTTATGACTGAGTGATTCAAGGACTATCTGACTGATTTATTGTTTTTAATTGGTAATTATCCATGTTAGAGAAGTTGATGGAAGTTATGTTTTAAAGCATAGAGGTAGTACTGTTATATCGACCCATGCAACTGAGTTTTGTTTTATCCAATTGGAGAACATTCGTCCTGGAGAAAATGTTGATTGGAACAACATTCTTAGGTACGGGGGTGTAATGAGTCCCGGCGAATGTTCTCGAGCATTTAGGGAAATTAAGGGTAGTTGCTGTTGTTGAAGCACGTTTCCTTGGGTCTTCAAGTGTGCGAATTCAGGCATCACCAGGGGGGGGTACCCCGAGTCGTATACTGAAGGGGGGAGAGTACGGGAAGTGTTTCGCTGTCCCAGGGATGTGACAAGGAGTTGGCGACCTGCCAGTCCTGGGTAGAGAAGAGTGTCCACTTTGAGCACTGGCTAAATTTACTGGGCTCTCCCGTGGGCCTGAAAGGAAAGGGGATCGTGTCAGGTGACCGTCACGGGTAGGTGACCCTCAGCCCGCAGGCAGAGTACAGCGACCATTCAGTCGTCCTTGTTCTGAGGAATGAATGGAAGGCTGCGGCCTATCGAGTTTGGGTTTTCGCCTTGTTTGCTATAGAGGTAGTAAATACTTGAAGCATCAGTCATGCCTGGTAGAGAGTCCCGGCTGTTAGTTCAATGAGTAGCTTCGGGAATCGAACATTGAGTTTGAATAGGAGGTTATGCATTAACCACTGGGTGCCCAAGTCTTGTTTGCGCTAGCAGCTGTGGTGTGTGTGTATGTGTAGGTGACTAGTGATTCCATTGGTGGAATAAAAATAACTTGGGGATTTATTGGTACAAATCGTGTGATGTGTGTGTGCCAGTGATTCCATTGGTTGAGCCAGTTAAACTCGGGTTCTCTCTTTCTTTGAGAACGAATATAAAGGGGCTTGGAAAACCAGGAAGTGTTGACTCACTTATGGAAAGTGAACTCGCCCGTCTTGCTGAGGGCCAAGAAAATACAGTGTGAAGCAGAGGTTACTGTCGCCTCGTTGTCTCCTGGGTGGGAACGTAAGACAGTGGAGGTTGCTGTAGCCTCGGAGCCGACGACGGAAAATTGTCTCCCGTGTGGGACGGTCGACAGCAAGACGTGTCAACCCGTGGGGCCTAGACAGGGAGCTGCCAAGACAACGGTGGGGTGTTTGCAGCAGAGAAGGGCCTGTGGGAGAGGCCGACAGGAGCCCTTTCCGTGGAGAGGGCGAAGTTTCGGTGGAGTCCGGGGACTCAGTGTGGGGTGCGACTCAAGCTACGTTGCCAGTGTCCCCCAACTGGGATTTGGCCAATCGGGAGGACACAACAAGGGGGCAGCTTCAGCTCGTGGTCGCACAGTGGGGTGAGAGAAACTGACGGTCAACCAAGGAATGCTGGCAAGTTATGACGCTTATTTGCTCTTTAGGGTTTTAAGTGTGCAAACTGAATAGTGGAATATTGTCTTTCTAGCTAATTAAGAAAACTGAAGAACAGGGATGCGATTTTGAAATTGTCTGAAAGCTGTTTACATGGTTGTATGATACAGATAGTTGTGTTGTGTAGTGACGGGTGGGGCTCGGAGTCAAGTTGAATAAAAGGATTATTTTCTATGAAATGTTACTGGTTTCCCGTCCCCTTTGTGGGGGCCCGATGTGAGTGACAGAGTGCTTTGTGCCTATGCGAGAGCGCATTTTGGTTGTGAAAGCGTAAATACTTCTGTCTATAACCCCTGCATCCCTGAATATGAAAATAAATATTTTAATAACGAGGGGGAGCGTCGGAGCCCGTCACACATATATATATATATATTTTTATATAATATATTATATATATATATATATATATATATAATATATATATATACATACATACATACTCACGCGCGCGCGCAGCACGCACCATGCGCCCGCATCCACACGCACGCATGCACGCACACGCACACACACACACACACACCACACACCCCACACATCCCACACCACACACACACACACACACACACATGCACGTACACAACATACAAGCGCGCATATGCAACAGCAACAAGAACAAAAATTTAAAAAGAACCCACACTCTAGGAGATTTAAAAGAGAGACAGAAGTGGGGGGGGGGGGGGGGGCAGGGGGGGGAGGAGAGAGAGAGATAGAGAGAAAGAAGAGAGTGAGGAGAGAGAGAGAGAAGGGGGAGGGAGGGAGGGAGAGAGAGGGAAATGAACTTTAAAGACCACAGTATTTGTGTACGAAGAGGAAAGAAATCCCATGAATTGGATAAACGCATATCTGTATAAAACCCCCAACCCACAACAACAACAACAGCAAAAACTGAAACCAAACAACTATCAGTAGTTTTTTTATTTTGCCATTTTCATCTTTCGTTGGTGTTGTTGCTGTTTCTTTTGTTGGTTTATTTGTTTGTTTGGTTTTTGTTTTGTTTCGTTTTTTTTTTTCTTTTTCTAATTTAGAGCAAACCATTCAACTCTCAAATCTGAAGTACGGCATGGATGATAAGTAAACGTGACACACTCTTTGGCTGTGAGTCGTTTGGTTTTGCATTGTTTTTTCTTTCCCCGCTGTCTATTTTTGTTATTCTTCGTTTGTGGTTCTTGTTTGCTGAATGATTCTTTAGTCATACAAAAGTTTATAGAAGAAGAATCGGCGCTGGGGAAAAACAAGATCCTCGTACTCCAGGGAGCAATGAAAGGGTTAAAAGCGTGTTTTTCCGTGTGGATGGGTGGGTGGATAGGTGTGGGAAGAGGAAACATTCCATCGTGCCCGTTGTCTTTGGATAACACAGGTTTGTGGGCGGTGCGAAATCCTTTTCGCCCGGTTTGTAAGGACATGAAGACATCACTGGAGCAGCTTGGTCATAGGCTGTGACTGACCTGTCCGATTTGACGACAAATCCTCAGGACGAGGTACTGTTTCGTTTGAAAAAGTTTCGGGCGTGTGTGTGTGTGTGTGTGTTGTGTGTGTGTGTGTGTGTGTGTGTGGTGTGTGTGTGTGGGTCTGGGTCTGGGTCTGGGGATGATTGGGGGTGGATGGGTTTTTGGTGTGTCTGTGTGTTTTGGCGTGGGTGCATGTGTATACGTGTGTGTGAGTGTGTGTGTGTGTGTGTGTGTGTGTGTGTGTGTGTGTGTGTGTGTGGTGTGTGTGTGTGTGGGTGGAGAGAGAAGAGAGGAGAGAGAGAGAGGAGAGAGAGAGAGAGGTACTACAATATGATTTCACACTAGATTGTGATCATTAAAGAAAATGTTTGGGTTTTTTTTTTTAAAGAAGGAAAAGGTGGGGTAGCAGGGTGAATGGGGGGATATAAACCCATGACCCTGTTTTATAGCAGGTATCACCGTGCGACCCCTCCCGGGATAACAAAGTCCACCTAGGTTGGTGTCGGTTGCACGAACAGATGGGGACAACGACGGATCAGGTATCTTCTTCTTCTTCTTCTTCTTCTTCTTCCTAAAATACTGGTTCACTCAAAAACGAGTAGGTCACCAGCGCGCATGTTAAAAAGTAAAATAAAATAACATAAAACAGTGCGACTCAGACTGTGGCCACTGGAGCAAATTTAGCAACAAGGGGGTCGCACTCAATATTCAAGAAGATAAAAGCAATGGCCAAATTCAGGCCCAGGTAATATTTAAAATATCAGGGGAAGTAAAAAATAGAAAATCGTCAATATGCAGATCTCAAAAAACTGTCGAATCAATTTGTCTCTTGAATGAGACCGCACCCGTGGCAATCTTGATGGCCCCCCGGCAGTGAGTTCCACAGCCGTACGAACTGGGTTAAAAAGAATGTAAGGGGCTGTCAATATTTGATGCAGGTATGGTATAACATTGACCGCCACTCCTGGTGCTACTTTTATTCAATACTAGTTGTTCCATTGGAAATCAATTACTTTAGCTCTGCCTTTGAAAAAGGTGTTAATTTTAATAAAAGCTCTTCTCTCTTCTAAGGGTTTCCATTCAAATTTTCCCTCATGTTCTTCCTAGTATTCCCTTTTCTCTGATGTGGTTCCTGTTACGAACCGTGCTGCCCCTCTTCTGAATCTTTTCAAGGTTATCAATGTCCTTTAGATGGTAAGGATCCCAAAAATGAGCAACCATATTCCAGTACTGGTCTAACCAGTGTTTTGTAGCAGTCGGGCTTTAACCTTTTGGGGCAGTCATTGATATTCCTGTGTAAGAAAGCTGAGATGTTATTTGCTTTCTTACATCTAAATTGTAATGTTCTTTCCATTTGAGACGACTATCTATAATCACGCCTAAATATTTTGCAGCATTAGTTTCTTTAAGAAAAGTATTTGGATAGAAAAATCTGACTAATTAGTGAGCGTTTGTTACATATACGCAACACTTGGCACTTTTGAGGGGTGAAATTCCATTTTCCAATTTTCTTCCCACTCTTGTAAAGCGTTTAGACTTCTTGTAGAATGCGTTTTATCATTCTTGCTTCTGATTGTTCTACCGTATATACTAAACTGTCATCTGCAAAAAGCTTATAGTAGTTCCAGGGGAGAGATTTCTACTTATGTCATTTATATAAATTAAGAAAAACAAGGGCCCCAGAACAGTTCCCTGTGGTACGCCCGACAAGACTGGTTTACATGGGATGACGACCCTTCCACAACAACTTCCTGCGTTCTCCCCAAAGAGGAATGATCTAGCCCATTTTAGCAAAGAACCGCCAATGCCAATGTGTTCTAATTTAAGCAGCAGGCCCTCATGGCAACCTTTTCAAAGGCTTTAGAAAAATCTTTTTAACTCGCAACGCCCGCGTCTCGGCGGCGCAGTCAGAAGGTGTGTGGTTGGTCTCTGGATTTTAGATTATTATTTGTTGTTTCGTTATCTTTGGGATGTTGTGACAGATATTTGACAAAGAGACCCTTCAATTTCGGAAGGATGTGATTGGTGGTGGAGCTTTTCAGAAAATGAAGTGCGGTTATGAGATGACGCGCTACCCA